>JASEVX010000013.1:33253984-33457758 GCA_031761405.1 Serripes groenlandicus | reverse complement strand
ACCCATCCGGAGTTGGGCCGACAGAGTGGTCTCACCCCCGTTTTGGCGTGCCTATTGTTCGAGATAGATGGATTGGACGGTGGATTGAAGCATGCCAGGTGAAAGCGTCTTAGTCTGGCTCCGAGTCGCACTAGCCGGATTCCACCCGGATTTATCGCAGCTGGCTGCCATGTTCAGATGAAGTTGGCAGTTTGGCCAAGTCTACAGCCCAACTCCGGCTGTATATTGCTCGATATTAGAGAGTTTAACTGGCATCCTGGCATATGCCAGGTGAAAGTGACACACTCTGGCTCCCAGACACGCTAGGCGGATTCCACCCGGATTTATCGCAGCCGGCTGTAAAACCCAGCCGGAGTTGGGCCGACAGAGTGGCTCCCACCGTCGTTTTGGCGTGCCTATTGCTCGAGATAGATGGCTTGGACGGCGGATTGAAGCATGCCAGGTGAAAGCGCCGCAAACTGACTTCCTGTTGCATGACATCCGGTTTCGCCAAATTCCGTCAGCCGGCTGCCATGCACAGCCGGAGTTGGGATTTCCCGACATATTCCCGACTTTGCACCCGTTCTGTTCGAATTAGAGAGCTTAACTAGCATCGTGACATGTGTCAGGTGAAAGTGCCTCACTCTGGCTCCGAGTTGCACTAGCCGGATTCCGCCCGGATTTGTCGCAGCTGGCTGCAATGTTCACATGAAGTTGGCGTTTTGGCAGCCCAACTCCGGCTAACTCCGGCTGGAAATTGCTGGATATTCGAGTCTAACTGGCATCCTGACATATATGTCAGGTGAAAGTGACACACTCTGGCTCCCATAAACGCTAGCCGGATTCCACCCGGATGTATCGCAGCCGGCTGCAAAACCCAGCTGGAGTTGGGATTTCCCGACATATTCCCGAATTTGCACCCGTCCTGTTCGAATTAAAAAGCTTAACTGGCATCGTGACATGTGTCAGGTTAAAGTGCCTCACTCTGGCTCCGAGTTGCACTAGCCGGATTCCGCCCGGAATTATCGCAGCTGGCCGCAATGTTCACATGAAGTTGGCGTTCTGGCAGCCCAACTCCGGCAACTCCGGCCAACTCCGGCTGGAAATTAGAGAGTTTAACTGGCATCCCGACATATATGTCAAATGAAAGTGACACACTCTGGCTCCCAGACACGCTAGCCGGATTCCACCCGGATGTATCGCAGCCGGCTGCAAAACCCAGCCGAAGTTGGGCCGACAGAGTGGTCTCACCCCCGTTTTGGCGTGCCTATTGTTCGAGGTAGATGATTGGACGGTAGATTGAAGCATGCCAGGTGAAAGCGTCTCATGCTGGCTCCGAGTCGCACTAGCCGGATTCCACCCGGATTTATCGCAGCTGGCTGCCATGTTCAGATGAAGTTGGCAGTTTGGCCAAGTCTACAGCCCAACTCCGGCTGTATATTGCTCGATATTAGAGAGTTTAACTGGCATCCTGGCATATGCCAGGTGAAAGTGACACACTCTGGCTCCCAGACACGCTAGGCGGATTCCACCCGGATTTATCGCAGCCGGCTGTAAAACCCAGCCGGAGTTGGGCCGACAGAGTGGCCCCCACCCTCGTTTTGGCGTGCCTATTGCTCGAGATAGATGGCTTGGACGGCGGATTGAAGCATGCCAAGTGAAAGTGCCGCAAACTGACTTCCTGTTGCATGACATCCGGTTTCGCCAAATTCCGTCAGCCGGCTGCCATGCACAGCCGGAGTTGGGATTTCCCGACATATTCCCGACTTTGCACCCGTCCTGTTCGAATTAGAGAGCTTAACTGGCATCGTGACATGTGTCAGGTGAAAGTGCCTCACTCTGGCTCCGAGTTGCACTAGCCGGATTCCGCCCGGATTTGTCGCAGCTGGCTGCAATGTTCACATGAAGTTGGCGCTTTGGCAGCCCAACTCCGCTAACTCCGGCTGGAAATTGCTGCATATTCGAGAGTCTAACTGGCATCCTGACATATATGTCAGTTGAAAGTGACACACTCTGGCTCCCAGAAACGCTAGCCGGATTCCACCCGGATGTATCGCAGCCGGCTGCAAAACCCAGCCGGAGTTGGGATTTCCCGACATATTCCCGACTTTGCACCCGTCCTGTTCGAATTAAAAAGCTTAACTGGCATCGTGACATGTGTCAGGTTAAACTGCCTCACTCTGGCTCCGAGTTGCACTAGCCGGATTCCGCCCGGAATTATCGCAGCTGGCCGCAATGTTCACATGAAGTTGGCGTTCTGGCAGCCCAACTTCGGCCAACTCCGGCTGGAAATTAGAGAGTTTAACTGGCATCCTGACATATATGTTAAATGAAAGTGACACACTCTGGCTCCCAGACACGCTAGCCGGATTCCACCCGGATGTATCGCAGCCGGCTGCAAAACCAGCCGGAGTTGGGCCGACAGAGTGGTCTCACCCCCGTTTTGGCGTGCCTATTGTTCGAGATAGATGGATTGGACGGTGGATTGAAGCATGCCAGGTGAAAGCGTCTTAGTCTGGCTCCGAGTCGCACTAGCCGGATTCCACCCGGATTTATCGCAGCTGGCTGCCATGTTCAGATGAAGTTGGCAGTTTGGCCAAGTCTACAGCCAACTCCGGCTGTATATTGCTCGATATTAGAGAGTTTAACTGGCATCCTGGCATATGCCAGGTGAAAGTGACACACTCTGGCTCCCAGACACGCTAGGCGGATTCCACCCGGATTTATCGCAGCCGCTGTAAAACCCAGCCGGAGTTGGGCCGACAGAGTGGCTCCCACCCTCGTTTTGGCGTGCCTATTGCTCGAGATAGATGGCTTGGACGGCGGATTGAAGCATGCCAGGTGAAAGCGCCGCAAACTGACTTCCTGTTGCATGACATCCGGTTTCGCCAAATTCCGTCAGCCGGCTGCCATGCACAGCCGGAGTTGGGATTTCCCGACATATTCCCGACATTGCACCCGTTCTGTTCGAATTAGAGAGCTTAACTAGCATCGTGACATGTGTCAGGTGAAAGTGCCTCACTCTGGCTCCGAGTTGCACTAGCCGGATTCCGCCCGGATTTGTCGCAGCTGGCTGCAATGTTCACATGAAGTTGGCGTTTTGGCAGCCCAACTCCGGCTAACTCCGGCTGGAAATTGCTGGATATTCGAGTCTAACTGGCATCCTGACATATATGTCAGGTGAAAGTGACACACTCTGGCTCCCATAAACGCTAGCCGGATTCCACCCGGATGTATCGCAGCCGGCTGCAAAACCCAGCTGGAGTTGGGATTTCCCGACATATTCCCGACTTTGCACCCGTCCTGTTCGAATTAGAGAGCTTAACTAGCATCGTGACATGTGTCAGGTGAAATTGCCTCACTCTGGCTCCGAGTTGCACTAGCCGGATTCCGCCCGGATTTGTCGCAGCTGGCTGCAATGTTCACATGAAGTTGGCGTTTTGGCAGCCCAACTCCGGCTAACTCCGGCTGGAAATTGCTGGATATTCGAGAGTCTAACTGGCATCCTGACATATATGTCAGGTGAAAGTGACACACTCTGGCTCCCATAAACGCTAGCCGGATTCCACCCGGATGTATCGCAGCCGGCTGCAAACCCAGCCGGAGTTGGGATTTCCCGACATATTCCCGACTTTGCACCCGTCCTGTTCGAATTAAAAAGCTTAACTGGCATCGTGACATATGTCAGGTGAAAGTGCCTCACTCTGGCTCCGAGTTGCACTAGCCGAATTCCGCCCGGAATTATCGCAGCTGGCCGCAATGTTCACATGAAGTTGGCGTTCTGGCAGCCCAACTCCGGCCAACTCCGGCCAACTCCGGCTGGAAATTAGAGAGTTTAACTGGCATCCTGACATATATGTCAAATGAAAGTGACACACTCTGGCTCCCAGACACGCTAGCCGGATTCCACCCGGATGTATCGCAGCCGGCTGCAAAACCCAGCCGGGGTTGGGCCGACAGAGTGGTCTCACCCCCGTTTTGGCGTGCCTATTGTTCGAGATAGATGGATTGGACGGTGGATTGAAGCATGCCAGGTGAAAGCGTCTTAGTCTGGCTCCGAGTCGCACTAGCCGGATTCCACCCGGATTTATCGCAGCTGGCTGCCATGTTCAGATGAAGTTGGCAGTTTGGCCAAGTCTACAGCCCAACTCCGGCTGTATACTGCTCGATATTAGAGAGTTTAACTGGCATCCTGGCATATGCCAGGTGAAAGTGACACACTCTGGCTCCCAGACACGCTAGGCGGATTCCACCCGGATTTATCGCAGCCGGCTGTAAAACCCAGCCGGAGTTGGGCCGACAGAGTGGCTCCCACCGTCGTTTTGGCGTGCCTATTGCTCGAGATAGATGGCTTGGACGGCGGATTGAAGCATGCCAGGTGAAAGCGCCGCAAACTGACTTCCTGTTGCATGACATCCGGTTTCGCCAAATTCCGTCAGCCGGCTGCCATGCACAGCCGGAGTTGGGATTTCCCGACATATTCCCGACTTTGCACCCGTTTCTGTTCGAATTAGAGAGCTTAACTAGCATCGTGACATGTGTCAGGTGAAAGTGCCTCACTCTGGCTCCGAGTTGCACTAGCCGGATTCCGCCCGGATTTGTCGCAGCTGGCTGCAATGTTCACATGAAGTTGGCGTTTTGGCAGCCCAACTCCGGCTAACTCCGGCTGGAAATTGCTGGATATTCGAGTCTAACTGGCATCCTGACATATATGTCAGGTGAAAGTGACACACTCTGGCTCCCATAAACGCTAGCCGGATTCCACCCGGATGTATCGCAGCCGGCTGCAAAACCCAGCTGGAGTTGGGATTTCCCGACATATTCCCGAATTTGCACCCGTCCTGTTCGAATTAAAAAGCTTAACTGGCATCGTGACATGTGTCAGGTTAAAGTGCCTCACTCTGGCTCCGAGTTGCACTAGCCGGATTCCGCCCGGAATTATCGCAGCTGGCCGCAATGTTCACATGAAGTTGGCGTTCTGGCAGCCCAACTCCGGCCAACTCCGGCCAACTCCGGCTGGAAATTAGAGAGTTTAACTGGCATCCCGACATATATGTCAAATGAAAGTGACACACTCTGGCTCCCAGACACGCTAGCCGGATTCCACCCGGATGTATCGCAGCCGGCTGCAAAACCCAGCCGAAGTTGGGCCGACAGAGTGGTCTCACCCCCGTTTTGGCGTGCCTATTGTTCGAGGTAGATGGATTGGACGGTAGATTGAAGCATGCCAGGTGAAAGCGTCTCATGCTGGCTCCGAGTCGCACTAGCCGGATTCCACCCGGATTTATCGCAGCTGGCTGCCATGTTCAGATGAAGTTGGCAGTTTGGCCAAGTCTACAGCCCAACTCCGGCTGTATATTGCTCGATATTAGAGAGTTTAACTGGCATCCTGGCATATGCCAGGTGAAAGTGACACACTCTGGCTCCCAGACACGCTAGGCGGATTCCACCCGGATTTATCGCAGCCGGCTGTAAAACCCAGCCGGAGTTGGGCCGACAGAGTGGCTCCCACCGTCGTTTTGGCGTGCCTATTGCTCGAGATAGATGGCTTGGACGGCGGATTGAAGCATGCCAGGTGAAAGCGCCGCAAACTGACTTCCTGTTGCATGACATCCGGTTTCGCCAAATTCCGTCTGCCGGCTGCCATGCACAGCCGGAGTTGGGATTTCCCGACATATTCCCGACTTTGCACCCGTTCTGTTCGAATTAGAGAGCTTAACTAGCATCGTGACATGTGTCAGGTGAAAGTGCCTCACTCTGGCTCCGAGTTGCACTAGCCGGATTCCGCCCGGATTCGTCGCAGCTGGCTGCAATGTTCACATGAAGTTGGCGTTTTGGCAGCCCAACTCCGGCTAACTCCGGCTGGAAATTGCTGGATATTCGAGTCTAACTGGCATCCTGACATATATGTCAGGTGAAAGTGACACACTCTGGCTCCCATAAACGCTAGCCGGATTCCACCCGGATGTATCGCAGCCGGCTGCAAAACCCAGCTGGAGTTGGGATTTCCCGACATATTCCCGAATTTGCACCCGTCCTGTTCGAATTAAAAAGCTTAACTGGCATCGTGACATGTGTCAGGTTAAAGTGCCTCACTCTGGCTCCGAGTTGCACTAGCCGGATTCCGCCCGGAATTATCGCAGCTGGCCGCAATGTTCACATGAAGTTGGCGTTCTGGCAGCCCAACTCCGGCCAACTCCGGCCAACTCCGGCTGGAAATTAGAGAGTTTAACTGGCATCCCGACATATATGTCAAATGAAAGTGACACACTCTGGCTCCCAGACACGCTAGCCGGATTCCACCCGGATGTATCGCAGCCGGCTGCAAAACCCAGCCGAAGTTGGGCCGACAGAGTGGTCTCACCCCCGTTTTGGCGTGCCTATTGTTCGAGGTAGATGGATTGGACGGTAGATTGAAGCATGCCAGGTGAAAGCGTCTCATGCTGGCTCCGAGTCGCACTAGCCGGATTCCACCCGGATTTATCGCAGCTGGCTGCCATGTTCAGATGAAGTTGGCAGTTTGGCCAAGTCTACAGCCCAACTCCGGCTGTATATTGCTCGATATTAGAGAGTTTAACTGGCATCCTGGCATATGCCAGGTGAAAGTGACACACTCTGGCTCCCAGACACGCTAGGCGGATTCCACCCGGATTTATCGCAGCCGGCTGTAAAACCCAGCCGGAGTTGGGCCGACAGAGTGGCTCCCACCCTCGTTTTGGCGTGCCTATTGCTCGAGATAGATGGCTTGGACGGCGGATTGAAGGCATGCCAGGTGAAAGTGCCGCAAACTGACTTCCTGTTGCATGACATCCGGTTTCGCCAAATTCCGTCAGCCGGCTGCCATGCACAGCCGGAGTTGGGATTTCCCGACATATTCCCGACTTTGCACCCGTCCTGTTCGAATTAGAGAGCTTAACTGGCATCGTGACATGTGTCAGGTGAAAGTGCCTCACTCTGGCTCCGAGTTGCACTAGCCGGATTCCGCCCCGGATTTGTCGCAGCTGGCTGCAATGTTCACATGAAGTTGGCGCTTTGGCAGCCCAACTCCGGCTAACTCCGGCTGGAAATTGCTGGATATTCGAGAGTCTAACTGGCATCCTGACATATATGTCAGTTGAAAGTGACACACTCTGGCTCCCAGAAACGCTAGCCGGATTCCACCCGGATGTATCGCAGCCGGCTGCAAAACCCAGCGGAGTTGGGATTTCCCGACATATTCCCGACTTTGCACCCGCCCTGTTCGAATTAAAAAGCTTAACTGGCATCGTGACATGTGTCAGGTTAAAGTGCCTCACTCTGGCTCCGAGTTGCACTAGCCGGATTCCGCCGGAATTATCGCAGCTGGCCGCAATGTTCACATGAAGTTGGCGTTCTGGCAGCCCAACTCCGGCAACTCCGGCCAACTCCGGCTGGAAATTAGAGAGTTTAACTGGCATCCCAACATATATGTCAAATGAAAGTGACACACTCTGGCTCCCAGACACGCTAGCCGGATTCCACCCGGATGTATCGCAGCAGGCTGCAAAACCCAGCCGGAGTTGGGCCGACAGAGTGGTCTCACCCCCGTTTTGGCGTGCCTATTGTTCGAGATAAATGGATTGGACGGTAGATTGAAGCATGCCAGGTGAAAGCGCCTCAGTCTGGCTCCGAGTCGCACTAGCCGGATTCCACCCGGATTTATCGCAGCTGGCTGCCATGTTCAGATGAAGTTGGCAGTTTGGCCAAGTCTACAGCCCAACTCCGGCTGTATATTGCTCGATATTAGAGAGTTTAACTGGCATCCTGGCATATGCCAGGTGAAAGTGACACACTCTGGCTCCCAGACACGCTAGGCGGATTCCACCCGGATTTATCGCAGCCGGCTGTAAAACCCAGCCGGAGTTGGGCCGACAGAGTGGCTCCCACCCTCGTTTTGGCGTGCCTATTGCTCGAGATAGATGGCTTGGACGGCGGATTGAAGCATGCCAGGTGAAAGCGCCGCAAACTGACTTCCTGTTGCATGACATCCGGTTTCGCCAAATTCCGTCAGCCGGCTGCCATGTACAGCCGGAGTTGGGATTTCCCGACATATTCCCGACTTTGCACCCGTCCTGTTCGAATTAGAGAGCTTAACTGGCATCGTGACATGTGTCAGGTGAAAGTGCCTCACTCTGGCTCCGAGTTGCACTAGCCGGATTCTGCCCGGATTTGTCGCAGCTGGCTGCAATGTTCACATGAAGTTGGCGTTTTGGCAGCCCAACTCCGGCTGGAAATTGCTGTATATTCGAGGGTCTAACTGGCATCCTGACATATATGTCAGGTGAAAGTGACACACTCTTGCTCCCATAAACGCTAGCCGGATTCCACCCGTATGTATCGCAGCCGGCTGCAAAACACAGCCAGAGTTGGGCCGACAGAGTGGTTTCACCCTCGTTTTCGCGTGCCGATTGTTCAAGATAGATGGATTGGACGGTGGATTGAAGCATGCATGGTTAATACAGTCGGAGTTGCCGGAGTTCCGCTTGTTTCGGCTGATTAATATAGCTTGTGTAACTGGAATTCCCTCTGTTCCGGCTGGTTAATACAGCCGACGTAGCTGGAGGTCCGACTGTTCCGGTTTGTTAATATAGTCGGTGAAGACGAAGTTCCAACTGTTCCGGCTGGTTAATACGGTTGGCGTAGAGGGAGTTCCGCCTGTTCCGGCCGGTTAATACAGCCGACGCAGCCATACCGAAGAATTTTGATCATCAGATAAATATCAAATATCGATAAGCCTAGCTGCGCTCTGAAACAAAGACCTAATAACACATGTTATTAGGTCTTTGTCTGAAACAATTCATTCGTTAATCTCCGTTAGGTTCCGTTATTTACCAATACACATTGATCACACGCTGTGACCGGGGTAATAAAACAATTAACGCCTCGGGGATAGTCGTGGCGGGCAATTAGCCAAATACACTGGTTTATAGCTTAATATGGATAAAACCAAAAAATGGTGTGGGAACTTTTGTCCACCCTGTTAAAATAACATGGGATCTTTTGTCCACCCTATTACAATGATATAGGACCTTCTGTCAAAAATAGCAGGGGAGCTTTTGTCCATGTGATCTGTTGTCCTGTATTCGATATTGACAACGTTTATTTAACCTAAAAAAAGACCATTTAAATCATATTTTTCTCGAAAAATAAATGCCACATATTAAAGATAGATAATTATATTTTGTGGAGCCGTTTGCACCTAAGCGATGAATTAATTAATTAAAGAGTCATAGCGCGTTAAAGTTACAGCTACTCATTATTTCCATATGGTAAATTATACCTGATAGCAATTGCCGGTGAAATAATTCTTCCACATGTGGAGATCCGACTGTTCCGGTATAGACGGAGTTCCGGCTGGTATATACAGTCGAAGTTGTCGGAGTTCCGGCTGTTCCGGATGGTTAATACAGCCAGCTGTTCCGACTGGTTAATACAGCCGACGTAGCTGGAGTTCGACTGTTTCAGCTGGTAAATACAGTCAGTGTAGACGGAGTTCCAGCTGTTCCGCCTGGTTTATACAGCCGGAGAAGCCTGAGTTCCGGCTGGTTAATACAGCCGGAGTAGCCGGAATGATGATATTCGACTGGTAAGTACAGTCGAAGTAATGGGAAATACAGCTTATCTGGCCGGTTTATACAGCCGGAGTAGCCGGAACTCCGGCTATTCCGGCTGGTTAATGCAGCCGGAGTAGCCGGAACTCCGGCTGTTCCGGCTGGTTGATACAGCCGGAGTAGCCGGAGTTCCGGCTATTCCGGCTGTTCCGGCTACTCCGGCTAACTTCACGCACATCTATTTCTCAGCAACTACTGACTTCAATAAAACTTTATGGAAAATTTCAATAAAAGAGAATATGTGTATATTATCACCCTGACCTGTAAAATAGTGAGATAGTCCACTATATATGCCTATGGACTTAGGGTTATGTTCATGTGTCCGTGTTTGGAAGTGGAGACAACTTAGACGATAAACTCATTGCCCCTTAAGCATTTTCTTGGACTATTCCAAATTGAAAGCATTAATTCAACACTTACCAGTAATATCTGAATTATGTTTAAATTTACTGACAGAGTGGGAAACAGTGCACGAAGAGGTCCAGATTGCTCGTTACGAGCAATCTGAGCTTTTCCTACACAGTTTTCAAATGCCTGCTTTGTTAAGTTTTGGGGGAAATGCTGTATTATTGAGAAAAGGGAATAAGAGACAGCTTTTGATTTCTTCAATTTTGAAGGACTTTGACAGCAGACTTCCAAATTAAAAGCATTACATGTAATTCAATTATTATCAGTAATGAGTGAATTATGTTAGCATTTACTGACAGAGTGTATTCACACATAACATAAGGGCGTATGCACATCACATACAGATAAGCGAATATAACACAATAACATATACACATAACGAAATTGACAATGCACAATACAAAGTCATCGGAACACATCACATAATGTCTGTACACTTAACGCAGTGGAGAATGCACAATGCATACTGATCGGAAACATCAAGTAATGATCGGTACATATATCGAAATGGTGAATGCACAAAAGATAATGCTCGGTATACATCACATACTCAATTATGCACATAACATTTGGATAGTGCACAGGGTAGAATGCCTTAAATGCATGCACATAACGAAATCGAGAATAGTCAATGTATAATGATCGATATACATCGCATAAAGATCGGTACACATAATACATCGAGAATGCACACGAGATGACGCTCGGTACACATCACATAATCAAGTATGCACATAACGAAATGGAGAATACACAAGACATAGTGACCAGTACACATCACATAATGGCGTGTGTACATATCAGAACGTATACTGCACATAACAAAACAACGCGCACACATAACATTAAGATAAATGCATATAATATAATGAAGTATGCACAAAACAAAATTGGGAAGGCACAAGACTCAACGATCAGTACAGATCGCATAATGAGGTATACTCATAACGAAATGGAGAATTCAAAAGACACAACGATCAGTATACATAATATAATAAAGGTGCACATAACGAAACGGATTATGCACCTAACACATTAATCAGTGTACATAACATAAAGGAGTATGGCATGATAGTGTAAAGACTACACACAATACAAACAAATACTGTATAATGAGGCAGCAAAGGCGTTCCATAGTAAAGGGTTATTGGGATCGCATCGATGTCAGGATAAATAACACCCGTTGTGTTGGTAATAATATAAGTTAACCCTTTCCATCATACAGTCTCTTTTTGTCGCCTCTACAGCATCAACTTTTGAAACATAGATGCAAAAGAAGAAATTGCTCATGATGAGCAATATTTCCTTTTGCCACACTTTTTCCAACTCTATTTAATTTACATTCATAGAGTTGTTCAAGATTTTTGTGACGTGGTAGATGTTTTCAAAGTCGTCTGTTTCAGATTAGTTGTATGTTGGAAAGGATTAATAATTAGAAAACCCTGTAAAAATACCATTCTACTCTACCGCCTTGGTGGTGTAGTGGTAGAGCATATGCCTCTGGTGCGGGAGATCGTGGGTTTCGATTCCCGATCAGGTCATGCCAAAGACTTTAAAAACAGTAATACTGGTTGGCGCTCAGGGTTGCGGGGTTGGCATTACGACTGACTGGCTGGTATCAGGATAAATGGACCAGTAGTACTGGTAACTTACCCAGGAAACGCCGTGATATAACTGAAAAATTGTTGAAAGCGGCATTAAAACACCAAACAATCAATCAACCAATCTTCTCTATTCTGTATTTCAGGTGACACCGCTCAGAGCATCATGCGAGGAATTGCGTTCCGATTTAGCGATCTCAGATCTTTGTTCTATCACGCTAAAAAATCAATGGTGGCCATGGGGAAAACATCTGCTGTTGAAGTACCAAAAACGGTAAATCCCTTTTCCTGCATACAATAAAGTCCCAATAAAGGTATAACCTTTCCCCCCGTACAGCAAATCTGCAGCAGACCACTTTGAAAACATCTGCTGTTGAAGTAATTAAAAGGTGTACTCCTTTCCAAGTACAACAAATCTGCAGCAGTCCACTTTGAAAACATCTGCTGTTGAAGTACCTACAAAGGTATATCCTTTTTCTGCATACAACAAATCTGCAGCAGACTACTTTGAAAACATATGCTGTTGAAATACCAAAAAAGTTAAATCCCTTTTCCACGTACAACAAATCGGCATTAGGCCACTTTGAAATACATCTGCTGTTGAAGTACCCACAAATTTATATCCCTTTTCAACAAATAACAAATCTGCAGCAGACCACTTTGAAAACATCTGCTGTTGAAGTACCTAAAAAGGTATATCCCTTTTCTGCATACAACAAATCTGCAGCAGACCACTTTGAAAACATCTAGGGAAAAGTAAATGGAAAATCTTTGTAAATGAAAACATAAACATTGAATTGAATTGAAAACATTGAGAGCAATTTCTCTTTTTGCCACAATCTGTTCAAAAGTTGTCTACTGCAGATGCATCTGCATGAGATTTTACCATAAAGCTTTCCCCATACAGGTGTATCAGTTGACCCACAACTACCGATCCCATGCTGGAATTCTCTCATTGGCAAGCAGCGTGCTCGAAATTATGGTGGAATTTTTCCCAGAATCCTTTGACCGCCTGCATCGTGACCAGGGATTGTTAAATGGTCCCCAGCCCATCCTCTTGGAATCATGCAGTGTTAGTGATCTAGCTGTCCTGCTGCGGGGCAACAAAAGGAAGACCTCTCATATAGAGTTTGGGGCCCATCAGGCCATTCTTGGTAATGTTTTCACTGTCTTCTTCCCTATTGTAGGGAACTAGATACAAGATGCAAATACTTAATAGATATCAGGCCATATGCTGATGTGATATGTAATGGTAGAGCATCTGTGAGGTCATGGGTTTGATCTCTAGCCGGGTCATACCAAAGTCTTTGAAAATGGTAGTAATGGTTTTCCCTCCTTGGTGCTCAGATGTTTTGGGTTGGCATTACAACTGAATTGCTGGTGTGAGGATAAATGGACCAGTACAACTGATAAATTACTAAAGAAACACCAAAATATAACTAAAAATTGTTTTGTTGAAAGCTGCGTAAAACACAAACAAACATCCAAATATGCAGATTACAATAAAATTACATCCAAAGAGTTAGGGGCTAACAGTATATTTTGAAAAGCAGCCAGTTGCTTGGATAAAATGTTGTGTGGTATACTGGTGTGAGAAAGCCAGGAAACATATAAAAAAAATGGCGTTACAAAACCTATCTAACCCATTGGCTGATTTGCAGAGATCCGTATAAAACTGTTCCCTGACTTGTTGAATAATCAGAACAATTGGTATTGGAAAAATTAATGTACCTTTTCCCACAATGTTTTCAAAAGTTGGTAGCTACAGAAAGCAGGATAAAGTCTTAATATTCATTAAGGTTATTTGTTTTTTCAGTTGTGAACGAGGCCGCCCGAGACGCCATTCCAGAGGAGTTGAGACAGGGCCTTGTGTTGACTATATACGAGGCAAAGGGCCTGGAATTCGATGATGTACTGTTATATAACTTCTTCAAGGACTCACAGGTATAACTCAATAGTATTGACCTGATCCTGACCTTTGTAGAACGATCTGTCTCCCAGGTGTAGTAGTTAGAGCATCCCCCTTGAGAGTTGCAGACCAGGGTTCGATCCCTGACCGGGTGATACCCAATACTTTTATAATGGTAGTAATGGCTTCCCTCCTTGGCACTTGTAAAAGTATGATGACTGATGCATCTGTGTTAGAATAAATAATACCAATATTGATATGGACTAGTATTATGACATGTGATTTCATCCCTTTAACCCTTTCCCACATACATCAAATCTGCAGCACTTTAAACACATCTCATTAGAAACAGGAAAAATCTGTTATATGAAGGTACTTACTGACAAAAGTTGAAAACATTGTGGCAAAAAAAGAAATTGCTCGTTTTGAGCAATTTCTACTTTTTATGCTTCCCAAACTAGTTTGGGAAAGCATATAGTTGTCGCTTTGTCCATCCATCACGTCCGTCTGGATGTCCGTCCGTCCGGATATCTGTCCGTCCGTCACACTTTGTCCGTCAAATTTATTTGCATTGAGCATAAATCTAAAAGTACTGAATATATTTCAATGAAACTTGAAATATACATACATATCAATAAGAGAGAGTGCATAATACAAGAACCATAAATTTATAGTGAATAATTCTCAAATTATCTCCCTTGTTATACTTTATATTTCCATGTCAAGACCATAACTCGAAAATTACTAAAGATATTTCGATGAAACTTGAAATGTATACAGATATTAAAGAAAGGAACTGCATTACACAAGAACCATAACTTAAAGTGAATCATTTTCAAGTTATCTCCCTTGTTAAACTTTATATTTCAATTTCAGGACCATAACTCCAAAAGTACGAAAGATATTTCGATGAGACTTTAAATGTAGATAGATATTAAAGAGAGGAAGTGCATTACACAAGAACCATAACTCTATAATACATAATAAAAATTAACTCCCTTGTTTTTATTATTTTCTTTTAATGAAGTCTGTATTATGTAAATAGGTATGATCACTAGTTAAAGGTAGTTCTATCAGACAGTGCCTATTATCACTTGACAAAGCCCTTATGGGGAGCATCATTCGGTTCCACCGATTCCTTGTTTCACAATGTTTTCAAAAGTCGTCTGCTGCAGAGACATCAGAAAGCCTATATATGAGGGAAAGGGTTAAGGATTTGAAATCTGGGAGTCAATTTATGCATGCTTTTTCAAAATACCACATTACAATAGTCCATTGACGCTCAGTACTATCTAAATATTGTATATTTTTGCCAAAATGTTTTTAGCTCATTTCGAATATCTTTGGCCAGATGTTTTTAAAGTCTGCTGCAGATTTGTTTAATGTTGAAATAGGATAATATAGATATACCTGGACTTGTTAGAGATAGAAATGGACAATGGATTTTATCACATTAGGCTGTTAAAGAATGGAGAGTGGTGACAGAATACTTGGACAGGTTACTGGTGACCAAGAAAGAGAATATAGACCATAAAAAACCACAAGACAGTCTCGTAGAAATTGATGAAGGCGAGTTAAACATTTGTTCTTTGTCTAGTGTGAGCTCTTAGAATCCTTGGATGTCCGTGGGAAGTTTTCCGTTGTGCGTCATATGTCAACACTTTCTTTAAATTACATCTCCTCCTAAACCACTGGGCAAATTTCAACCAAACTCGTAGGAATGTTCCTTAGGAGATGCCTTTTCAAAATTGCTAAAAGAATTAAAACCAAACCAAATTATATTCCATGGCAAAGGAAATGAAAATCTTCTTGTCCAAAAGAACTAGCCTTATTTGAAAATAATTTGGCAAAAATGTTCCTTCAAATACTGATATATTGAAGAGCGTGGATGCCAGGGCTCTAGGCTCTTGTCAAAGAGTATAAGCCCAATTTGAAAATAAGTATGGCACAAATGTTCCATGGTTGACCCTCTACCAAGATTCTCATCATCATAAGCAATTTCTCAAAAGAAGTTTTCTAAAGAAGTTTTCTAATACAGCCTGCTCAAAATGAGTGCATGTATGTAGGAAAGGGTCAAATAAAAGAAAGTTATACATTTTTTTTTTTAATCCCTTGTATTTCCATAAATCGTTGCAAACTATTTATCTCATTGATATTTTACAAATATATTATTGCTTGATAATGAATAAAGCATTAGTTTTTCATTTACAGATGTATTACGACGGCCTAATAGGCGACCTTTGAACTTTGATCCAAACCTACACAAAGTGCTGAACTCTGAACTCAAACATCTGTATACGGCATTGACTCGAGCTCGCGTCAACGTTTGGATTTTTGACGAAGATGATGAAAAGAGGACCCCAATGTTTGATTACTTTAGAGCAAGAAAACTGGTGAAATCAATCACAGATGTTGATGAAGAAAGTATGTCTTGTCTTTTAACCATTTCCACATACAGATGCTTTCTGAGTCCGCTGCTGCAAACGATTTTTGAAAGTTTTTTTGCAAAAGGAGAAATTTACCCATTTGCCACAATGTTTTAACAATTATACTTTCATATACAACAATTATTCATATTCAAGATAATTTTTAAAGAGTATGCTGTATACAAAATTTTGAAGCACTGTTGGAAAGGAGAAATTACTGGACATGAGTAATATATAGCTTTAATAACTTTAAGCAACTATCTCCTCTTTAACCACTGTCCCAATTGTGATGAAACTTTAAAACAAACGACTTGTCAATGTTTACTCCTTAATTCCGTCATAATTTTAATAAACATTGAGAAATGTGGTTATGGCAATGAAAAGAAACAAATTCCTCATATTCAACATATTAATGTTTATCATTGTAGGTTTTGTGGAGACAGTTTTCGCCGAGAAATCGACTGTCGAGGACTGGATACGACAAGGAGAAGATTTCATGAGACATTCCCTGTACAGCATTGCAGCAAAATGTTTTGGAATCGCCGGCGAAACAGACAGACAGAAAGTGGCACTGGCTCATGCACAGGCTGTAAAAGTGTGTATTCATGAAGGTTTTAGCCTTTCATTTACCCTTTCCCATAATAAGTGCATTTTGACATCTCTTGAAAACATTGCGGCAAATGATGAAATTTATAATAACAAGCAATTTCTCCTTTCGTCACAATGTTTTCACGTCTATTCAATTATTGAATGCTTTTTTATAGAGATTTTCTATATTTTTGCCAAGCTGTTTTTAAAGACGTTTCCTTTTTTTCCTACAACATTTTCAACTCCATATCAAAATAGAAGTATCTCCTTCCATGCTGATGCCTCTACTGTAAATGACTATTGACCTCTTGGTGGAAAGAAATCCTACATTTTTCTCAACTTGGTATCAATATCATACTTTCAATTTTCAAGGAATTAAACATTGAAAGGTACATGTTACCATGAAAGGTAACCCCAGGGAATTGTGTCAGGAGTTCTTTAATGCTGCAGAAATGTTACTTTTTACTTTTATTTTTATCATTTTAATTTTTATAAATTTCTTTTAAATTTCAAGGCATCAAGATTGAAAAACATCCCCAGGGAAATGCGGCAAGAATTCCTTAAGGCAGCAGAAATGTACCTGAACTGTAGTAAACCAGCAAAAGCAGCAATTTGTCTACAGAATGCGAGGGAACGAGATCTTGCTGCTAAACTATTTGAAAAACTTGGACAGGTAATTATTCGAGTCCTCGATAAGTAGGAGTTAAACCCTTTCCCACATACAACAAATTTGCGGCAGATGACTTTTTGAGCAATTTCTCCTTTTGTCACAATGTTTTCAAAATGTGTCTGCAGGTTGGAAAAGGTTAAACATTTCACTGATATAGATGCTTTCTGATGCCTCTGCAGCAGACAGCTTTTTGAAAACATTGCAATTTCACATTTTGTCACCTTGTTTTCAACTCTATTTAATTATTGTTCTTTCATTTAAAGGGACTTCATGTGTTTTTGCTTAGACGTTTTCAAAGTTATATGCTGCAGATTCGTTGTATGTGGGGAAAGGTTAAAAAATTCTCCTAGTGCAGACGATTTGGGTAGCCTCAACAGTCTGTAGCAGAAGACATTAGAGTATCAGGAGGAGTTGCTCATCCTTTTCTACAACGTTATTTTAACTCTTATTTCTAAAGTAGACTTCCAATTGTACGCCTATTTCCTGGAAGCTTTTTAAAAATGACTCTCAAATTATAATAAATATGGTAAAATACTTCTTTCAGTATGAGCGAGCAGCAGATATCTACAGAAAATTGAGACTACCAATTCCAAGCAGTCGTTGCTATGAACAACAGGGAATATTTAACAAAGCTGTTGAAGTGTTGATTGAGAACGAACGCTACAACCAGGCCATAGACACTTTAAGAAGATATGAAATGCGCTTCAAGGTAAAGCGACAGTTATGTTCCTTATTTTTTGATGGTCATGAAAATTACAATTCTAGATGTGTCAAATCTAAGATTTTCTGATGAAGACAATTTAACCCTTTCCCAATTGTAGGCAAATTTTTAAAACATTGTGGCAAAAGAAGAAATTGCTTATATCAAGCAATTTCTCCTTTTGTCACATTATTTCAGCTCTATTAAATAATTATTTACAAAAGTTTTTTTATTTCGTATTTTTTCCAATGTGTTTTAAAAGTCATCTGCTACATCTGTGTGTAGTATGTAGGGAAGAGGGGTAGAACTTTATATAAATAACATCATTACAGGAGCACTCGCAGAAGAATACCCCAATTCCAGGGTACCTAATAGCCTACAAACCAGCAGATTACTACACAGAGGAGACGCTGAGTCACAGGTATGTTATTAAACCCCCAGATACGTAGTATATGGGGGCTATATAGGATTCGGTCGGTCCGTCGGTCTGGACATTTCTTGTGAACACTATTTCTCAGCAACCCTTGGTCAGAATTCAATATAACTTCACAAGAATGATTGATACCAAGCCTAGTTTTGCATTTTGTCGGCGTGTTGCACTGGAATTATTTTTAAATGAGTTATGGCCCCTTGAATTTCTCATACATAGTTGGTCTGTAGCAATTTCTTGCGAACACTATTTCTCAGCAACCCTTGGTCAGAATTCAATATAACTTCACAAGAATGTTTGATACCAAGCCTAGTTTTGCATTTTTTCGGCGTTTTGCACTGGAATTATTTTTAAATGAGTTATGGCCCCTTGAATTTCTCATACATATGTATATTGTCAGGCACCAGCTGGGGGTATTCATCACCTTCAGTGATATTTCTAGTTTGTTATGTAACAGCCTCAGTTGTGTAGTGGTTAGAGCGCCAGCTTTTGGAGCTGGAGCCCAGAGTTGGATCCTCAGTCTTCATGGTAGTTATGGCTTTCCTCCTTGGAGCACAGGATTGTGGAGATAGCATTATTCAAGATAGATAATATCTGTGGTTTAGGTTAGTTATTAAGGATACACATGTGATATAACTGAAATATTGTTGAAATAGACGTAACACACCATGCAAACAAACCTTTCCTACATGCTCATTATGTGCAATTTCTCCTTTTGTCACAATGTTTTCAAAAGTCATCTGCTGTTTCATTAGACAAGGGGTAAACATGAAATTACTTATAAGTTCTTCTTCTCTGTAAATGTTGATCTGATTTCAAGATACTTTAGTAGAACTATCTATTGCTGAGGGTACTCTCTACCAATAATGTTCAAGTCATTTTGATTCTTTGCAAAACATGGCTGTGTCAGAACAAAAAATAAAATGACAAATATAATGAAATTCTTATTTAAAGCTATTTTCTTATTTCAAGATAATGTTGCAGTAATTATCCTTAGTTGACCATTTAGAAAATTATTTCAAGTCACATTGATTGATTGATAAAAAGTGCGGTATCAGAAAAGGGTAGAAATGACAACTTTTATATTTTTCTTATCTGAAACTTCTTGTCTTATTTCAAGATAATATTGCAAAAATATTCTTTAGGTTTCTTATTTTTGTGAAAAGTGAGCATATACAGGGCCACATTGTGTGTGGTATTAGTTCATCTTTTGATTAACTGTAACATGAGCATATACGAAAAAAGATATAGGGGTTCTTCTATATTTTCACAAGAAGTTACATCTACATTTCATGCCCAGACCTTCCGGGAGTAGTCACTGTTTGCAAGTCAAACAAAACTCCATTTTGCCTTACTCTACTTATATCAAGTAAATCAATTATTTAGTAGCCTACTACTAGTTTTATCGACCACCTCGGTGGTGTAGTGGTAAAACATCAGCCTTGGTGTTGGAGGTCACAGGTTCGATCCCTGGCTGGGTCATACCAAAGATTTTAAAAATTGAAGTAATGGCTTTTGGGTTAAAATTACGACTGACACACTGGTGTCAGGATACATGGACCATTATTACTGGTACCTAAGCCTGGAAAGGCCGTGATATAACTGAAACTATGTTGAATGCAGCGTAAAACACCATAAAAAACAAACCAGTTAGTCACCCTGGAGTCATGAATAAATGTTCTATCACCATAATATATTTCTGAATAAAACAACATTAATCCTATATAATATGAACCTTCAAAAGCAACAATACTCCATATTGCCTACCTTGACCTTGCGATGCTTTACAATTTATTTAGGGCAGCAGAAAAATTCCACAAGCTTGGCAATAAGGAGAGAATGTTAAATGCAATTGATAGTATCCCTAAAATTAGTGATAGAGTGGAATTCCTGGAGAAAAAAGGATTTGTCAAAGAGGCTGCTAGAATTTTTCAGGATAATGGTAAGTACAGTCCAAACCGGCCCAGTGATGTAGTGGTAGAGCATCCGCCTCGGTGCAGGAGGTTGCGGGTTCGATGCCCGGCCGGGTCATACCAAAGACTTTAAAAATAGTAGTAATGGCTGCCCTCCTTGGCGCTCAGGGCTGCATGATTAGCATTTAGAGTGACTAGCTGGTATCGGGGTAAATGGACAGTAGTAATGGTAACTTACCGAGGAAGCACCATGATTTAACTAAAAAATTGTTGAAAGCAGCGTAAAATACGAAACAATCAATTAAAAAGCATGAGAAAGTAATCAATTCAATTATGATAAGTCCTTTACAATCCATATTAAATAAATCAATTTAAACTCATGTTTTGTAGATAAACTGAAAGAAGCGATCAACCTCCTTTTAAAACACGGACTCACTGAAGATGCGACTGAAATAGCGAGAACAACACACAATCAGGATATTCTGGGTCAATGTATTCTCGTGTCTAGTCGCATTCTCATGGCAACTAGGAAGGAGGGGGCTGATTCTCTCGTTACATTCCCAATTGAAACAAATGTGCTAAAATCCATGGCAGAAGGAGTTGAACTGCTTGGAGCCTGTAAATGTAACGATTCATTTGGAGAGTTACGACTTCTCCAGGCTGAGTTGTCTTTAAATCCAGACAACGTAAAAGATGCCTGGAAGTCGTTTATTGATTCCAAACCAGTCCAGAACGATGCAGGATTGGTAGAATGTGGAGACTGGTTGATGCGATACTCATCTCTTGACAAATTGCAAAATGTTAAGAGACTCATTAACTCTGTTGGTTTTACTTTCACTGTGTGTGATGTCCTTTCAAAACCAAATGAGTCTGCAAATTTGGACAAGGTCCATAAATACCTACAGTTATATGGATTGCACCATTTCAGCCAGAATGAATTTGTCTTTTATCCAAAACAGCGGCCTTTTTGCTTGCAGATCTTAAAGAGTCTCATGAAAACTAGTGATGTAGAAAAATACAGTTATATTGTAGACAAGGAAAAAGCTTATGAAACCATCATGCGATTCTTGCTGAAAAGAACTCTTCAATGGACTGAACAGATTTGGAAAGCTCTTTTTGACTTGAGGGATCGGAGTAAAATGTGCAACTACTTTTGCGCTGGTCTTGAATGTCAAAATCGTGGCAATGTTGATAACAGCTGCAATAGGCGACACATGCCAATGTCAAAAGAGAGCATGAAGTCGCTGGTTGAAACTGACCTGCTGCTTGTAGAACTAGAGGATGGGATTCAAGAAGGTGCCTACAGACTAAAGAGAACATGTCCGGGTGCATTGAAAGTTTCAGTCGATAAATTTGTAAAAGAAGCGGAGAGAGATCAAAGTGAAAAATATAAAGCTTGTAGATGTTTGCTTGATGATCTTATGCCAAATTCAGGTCACCCAGTGCTAATAGGCGAAGACAGTGAAGAGTTGGTCAAGCATCTGCAGAAAAATACTAAAACCCTTCGTCATCTCAGAAATTACCTCATGGACCAATGGAAGGTTAAAACAAACAACTCTGAAAAGAAGTCAAATTGCCAAACTGCTAAAGAAACTGAGGTTGTCTTTCTGTTTGAATTTGGATACCACTTATTTGGATTGGACTCCTCGAAATATAAAATTGAACCGTCCCCAAAAGAGTGTCTTGAAAAGTTGGAGCGAATGATTGATTATGAGTGTTCGTTGAACTGGAAGAGATTGAACCTGTACACTCTTGTCACATACCAATATGGTAACCGAACGTACGTGGAGTGCATTGCAAAGAGATTTGTGGAAGCGTTCTCCTATATTTCCACCAATCCAAATCCATATACAGCTGTGTATAAGTTTTCACAGTTTGTGATTCTTCAAAGGAGAAGAGTTTCTATATCTCAACTACCAGATTTGCACCATTACTGCATGTGGATCGAGTTTTTCCTGACCGTTGCCATCATTTTAACAGCAAAGATGAAGACTAAAGAATTTCCGGACTTTTTGTTCATCTTGCCATCTAACTACCTTGCGTTAGTTAAATTTGTTGAAGCTACTTTTCCAAATCCAAAACTGGCAAGGGTAGTACCAGGCATTGATAAATGTAATTATCAAAATGTAACAAAGCTCCAAGATAGACTGAAGTATATGAGCTTTGGAGTTTGTGGGTTAAATCATAACATAAACATTTTAAAGGAAGCATTGAACCGTAGTCTTGGTGACCCCCATTTCTATGCTGTAGCCGAGCGAATCATCGTTCTGCAGATGTTACTTGTCTTGAACGTCGGCAAGGCGATGCCTATTGAAACTGAGATCAGCTTAATGAAATCTTTAGCATGTATAACCATTCCGCAGGAGGGTCCAGACAGGCTAGAACGTCTAGCAAAATACATCAAACATAATGTCAAGGGTATTGCCGATGTTGCTGCTGCATTAGGTTCATTATTGAAGGCAAGGCAGCAAGGGGAAGAACTGCTTGTATGCAAGTGGGATCCAAATTTGAAAAAAAAGATAGTAACTTCAAAGCTAGAAAACGAGAAACTGTTCTCTCTCACATTTTTCAATCCAAAAACTGAAAAAGCTATGCACGACATTGAGCCAATAGATGAACTTGAAGATGATGAGACAGTGTTAGAGTCAGAATTGACACAAGCAGAAATTGATAAAAGTGTCCTCGAGAAACGGGAACAGGAAGCAAATGACAGAATAAATGGAGCGGCAATGAAAATAACAAATTTCTTCAAAAGAATTACCGTCATGAGCCAGACTAGGAGAGATCTCTTTCAACGAAAACGGGAACTTGTTCACGATGAGTTCAAATTGTTTGACGCTGTGAAGATTACAGATAGCCTCTGTGGATTTTGTGGCGTCTATTTTGCAAACTTGGTAAGGGAAGCTGTGGATTTAGAGCAGTCTGTTGTCATTGGAGCCCAATCCGTCATGAACCAGAGCATCAGTGGCACACAAATCTACGTTGAACCAAATGTTGGACAGTCAGAGCATCTGAGTAGTTGGGAAATGGGTGACATGTACAGTAGTCATGATAGGCCAAACTATTCGGGAGATGGGAAATATCAACCAAACTCTGTTATGACTACTCCAACTTCTCCTGAAATTGGAGGACATTGTGACCGAGCAAGTTACGTTCAGTGGCAAAGGAGCATCAGTAATGAAGGTAGAATTGACCACCAAAGTCGCCTTAAAATAATGAAACAAGATCACCAGCAACATGACTTACACTTGGTAAAGAAGTTGGAGTTTGGAATATTTGAAAAGAAATGCAGGACAAAGATATTGCCCAAACTCGGTACTATTCGCGAGTTTTTCGACAATGCTGACTATAAGGTAGGGATCAGGGACTACGCCGAGAAGCACTATCCGCACAGATACATGGAGTTGGAGAGGATACAGAAGATGCTACCGAAGATAGACACGGAGATTCTGCAGCTGTTTCAGACTAGACGGTGGTCACAATTAAGGGAAATTGAACAACTGTTGATGGAGATTGGTAGTGATTTCGACGTTGTTAGACCGTATGTTGAGGAGATTTCAAACAAGTTACAGGTATTTTATTAAATGATTTATATATTAACAATGTCTGACTTCTGCAGTACTAGTTTAATTGTGTCTTAATAGCAAAGGCATGGCTATTTCTCCTTTTGCAATCTTTTAGCTTGCCCGATTGTGCTACCTATGGTTCTTTTTATGTTCTACAATTTAGCCTACCAGTAAGGGCTAATAAAAACCATTTAAATATCACAGTAAGAGCTATTACATCAGCTTGTTTATCTCGTGCCAGTGTTTCATACATACACAAATCTACAGCAGAAGATTTTCGAAAGATTTTCGGGAAAGATGTGGATACTATATTTAATTGAAAACATACTTAGTGAAAAGTGTTGGAAATAAAAGACGGAATTTCTCTGCTTATGCCACATGCTTTCATTGTATATATATTAGGAACAGTTTGAAAAGGAGTAATTGCATGTTTTGACAGATTTCTTTTTTGTTCCCACATTCAACTTATTTGCAGCAATTGACTTTGAAAACATCTAGACATTAATTTGGAAACTCTATGAATGAAAATAGTATTTTTGAAAAGAGTATTAAACATTTGACAAAAGGTGATATTTGTCATTATGAACAATTTCTCCTTTAGCCACGTATGCTGTAAAGGCGTCAAAATGCGTTTAAAAATGTGAAAGGGTTAACCTCAATTTGATTGAAACACCCGTCTGCACCCAATTTAGAAAATTCTATACAAAAAAATAGTGGTATTCTAAAAAAGTTTCTTTCATTGTTTGCAGCAGGAGATAAAGGAGGAAGCGGAAAAACTTAGACAATCAACAACAGCCTGGTCTGCAAACCTTCGTTTTAAAGGGGACGTGGGTCGAGGGGAGGACGACGATGATGACGAGTTGGAAGAAGTGGTTCAAGCCCCGAGAAAGCACAAGAGATATAATAAAACGTACCATAATTCAACATGTAGACCTAGAGGGAAAAGTGGGACTTGAACGCCGCATGTTACGGAGAAATCTACCTGAACTGTTTCATTAATATAGTTTTTGTGTCGTCTGCTTCTATGACATGATATTTTAGCGTGGTCTGCGTCAATGATATGGTATTTCTTAGCGTCGCCTGCTTCAATTATATGGAATTTTGTTTTAGTGTCGTCTGCTTCAATGATACGGTCGTCGTCTGCGTCAATTATATAGTATTTTGTTTTAGTGTCGTCTTCGTCAATTATATGGTAATTTTTTAGCGTCGTCTGTGTCAATTAAATGGTAATTTTTTTAGCGTCGTCTGTGTCAATTAAATGGTAATTTTTTTAGCGTCGTCTGCTTCCATGATATGAAATTGTAGTGTCGTCTGCGTCAATGATATGGTATTTGTTTTAGCGTCGTCTGCTTCCATGTTATGAAATTATATGGAATTTTGTTTTAATGTCGTCTGCGTCAATGAAATGATCTTTTAAGTGTCCTTTATCTCCATGATATATCATTACTTAGAGGCATCTGCTTTGAAAACATCAGAAGAAAAAATCAACAATTTCAAGCAACTTAAAAAAAGGTCTGTATTTTTGATGAATAATTGAAAACTTTGTGAGAAAAGCAGATTATTTTAAAGGAAAAAATATGATATTATTGGAATCGTCTGCTTCGAAAACATACGAGGACAATTAATAATATCAAGAATGTTGTGAGGAGGTCTACATAATAGATAGATCTTTAAAAGAAAAACATTGTGAGAAAAGCAGAAGTTGCATCTTTTGTTTCAAAATGTGTCATAGTCGAAAGAGTTGAACGTAATCTGTATAATGGAAGTGATTGAAATTGTGCCTTTGAAATAGAATGTGATGATATAAACTTGATCTCGTATAGGCATTGGTTTAACTTTGTCTAGTATAGTGAATGAGCGGTGATCTGCGAAAACCAATCTTGGGGCATCTGTGACCAGTCTAGAACCAGATCAACCTGCACATACTTGCAGTTTGAACTGGATCTTCAAAGTTCGCCAATTTGTCTCATAGGTATTCAAGAATCTTCTGACAAATATTGTCTTATGGATACGGTAGCATGAATTGATTGATTGATTGATTGGATTTAACGCCGTTTTTAACAATTTCTCAGTCATATCACGGCGGCCAGTTCAGCTTCTCATGTGTTTCCTGGTTTTCTCATACCAGTACTCCACATAACAATCTTCCCAAGCAACTGGCTGCTTTTCCACATAGACTTAGCCCATTGGTGGAAGACGAATGACGCATGTCGCAATGACTTTTGTCAAACGTCGGAAAGAAAGTTGGCCGAGCCGGGATTCGAACTCACAACCCCTGGATTGACAGCCCGCGTCGTTACCGACTGAGCTACCGGGACTAGGTGGTAGCATGAATACACAGTACACACTTATTATAATTCATAGATCCGAGATCGTATTTTAAGCCATTCCCATGGTCATGCGTCACAAACAATCGTTAAAAACTACCCGGTTTTCATGCGTTACATGACTTGTTTGTGATGCAGAAACCGCGACAGAACATATCGGTGTTTTTTAGCTCTACTGGCCAAAGGCCAGAAGGGCTAATGCCGTGGCGATTTGTCCGTCGTCTGTGCGTGCGTGCGTGGGTGCGTCCGCAAACAATTTCTTGTTAACACGATACAGTCTTCATGCATCACTGGATTATGGCCCTTGAAATGGTAAAAATTGCTATAAAAGAGCTTGTTAACAAGATACAGTCTTCACTTTTGATTGTATCTCAACCAAACTTATACAGTAGTTAGATATCCATGAGAGCTCGGTTCCTTCCGTAAAACCAGCCAGACTGGATTATGGCCCTTGAAATTGTTCAAATTGCTATAATTGAGCATGTGAACACAATAGAGGCTCTATTTACTATCTGATCTTCACCAAACTTAGATAGTAGTTAAATATTGATGAGAGCTTGGTTCCTTTTGAAAACCAGCCAGATCCGGCAAGACTGGATTATGGCCCATGAAATTGTAAAAATTGCTATAATACAGCTTGTGAACACAAAAGAGCCTCCATTTACTATCCGATCTTCATCATACATACATGCTCTGGATTGAAAATGAGCAAAGAACCATACCAGTAGAGCATAGGCCCTCATGGGCCTCTTGTTTTCAGTGATACTAATACCATGTGTCACGTTTTATGCCTAGTCAATAGTTTATGGCAATAGTCACAATAGTATGGGTGTATTTAAAGTTTTGTCTCAGAGTGGGGGTGTATTTAAAGTTTTGTCTCAGAGTGGGAAATGGATTTGGTAATAATTTCACTCATCAAAAGAGAAAAGAGGAAACTTTTTTCCTATTCTCAGTTGTATTTTAAACTGGATTACTTTTTTTAGCTCACCTGAGCTTTGCTCAAGGTGAGTTATTGTGATTGCCTTTTGTCCGGCGTCCGTCGTGCGTTTTCCGTCGTCCATCGTGCGTCAACTTCTTCTCCTCAGTAACCAGTGGGTCAATTTGGATGAAACTTCACAGAAAGCATCCTCTCAATGACCTCACCAGAATTCCTTCAAATTTTTGGGATCCATGCAAAATTCTGGTTTCCATGGCAACGAAACCGAAAAAACTTCAAAATTCTTCTTCTCCCAAACTGGTTGGCAGATTTTCAAATAATTTTGTAGAAATGTTCCTTAAATGACCCTCTATCAGATTCCTTCAAGCCATGTTGATTGGTCGAAAAACATGGCCGCCAGGGGGGGCGGGGCTATTTTGCCTTATATGGCTATAGTGAAAACTTAAAAAATCTTCTTCTCCGAAAGTGTCTGGCCGATTTTCAAATAATTTTGTAGAAATGTTCCTTGGGTGACCCTCTATCAGATTCCTTCAAGCCATGTTGATTGGTCGTAAAACATGGCCGCCAGGGGGGCGGGGCTATTTTGCCTTATATGGCTATAGTGCAAACTTAAAAAATCTTCTCCTCCAAAAGTGTCAGGCCGATTTTCAAATTATTTTGTAGAAATGTTCCTTGGGTGATCCTCAATCAGATTCCGTCAAGCCATGTTGATTGGTCAAAAACATGGCCGCCAGGGGGCGGGGCTATTTTGCCTTTTATGGATATAGTGAAAACTTAAAAAATCTTCTCTTCAATAAGTGTCGGGCCGATTTTCAAATAATTTTTTAGAAATGTTCCTTGGGTGACCTTCTATCAGATTCCTTCAAGCCATGTTGATTGGTCGAAAAACATGGCCGCCAGGGGGCGGGGCTTTTTTGCCTTATATTGCCAAAGTGAAAACTTAAAAAATCTTCTCCGAAAGTGTCAGGCTGATTTTCAAATAATTTTGTAGAAATGTTCCTTGGATGACCCTCTATCAGATTCCTTCAAGCCATGTTGATTGGTCGAAAAACATGGCCGCCAGGGGGGGGGGGGGGCGGGGCTATTTTGCCTTATATGGCTATAGTGAAAACTTAAAAAATCTTCTTCTCCGAAAGTGTCAGGCCGATTTTCAAATAATTTTGTAGAAATGTTCCTTGGATGACCCACTTTCAGATTCCTTCAAGCCATGTGGATTGGTCAAAAAACATGGCCGCCAGTGGGCAGGGCTATTTTGCATTATATGACTATAGTGAAAACTTAAAAACTCTTCTCCTCCAAAAGTGTGTGGCAGATTTCCAAATAATTTTGTAGAAATGTTCCTAGGGTGACCCTCTATCAGATTCCTTCAAGCCAAGTTGATTGGTCAGAAACTATGACTGCCAGGGGGCGGGGCTTATATAGCTAAAGTTAAAAAAAAAATCAGGTGAGCGATTCCAGGGCCATCATGGCCCTCTTGTTTATAAAATATCAATATCGGTATCGGTAATCTTTGAAACGGTATATATCGGTTCTTTTTCAAGTGATTATCGGTATTGTACTGAAACCGAATCATGTCAACACGGAACTTTTATATACGTTAATGAAGGAAGCTTTAAAACTTTCATCCTATCACAATAACTCATATTTCTGATATTATGCACCAGTTTTGTTGCCCTTAAGGCTTCTTTAAACCTTTTAAATGGCTTCAATTTCCTTCTTAAATCTTTTGTACAGGTTTTTTTTTGGGAGGCTTTTTGGGGCCGAAACTCATTCCCCTCACTCAAAAGTATGTTTTTTCCCCCTATTATCCGTTAAAATTTCCTTCCTACATTTTTAGCTCTACTGGCCAAAGGCCAGAAGGGCTTATGTCGTGGTGATTTGTCCGTCGTCCGTCCGTCCGTCCGTCCGTCCGTCCGTCCGTCCGTAAACAATTTCTTGTTAACACGATACAGTCTTCACTTTTGATTGTATCTCAACTAAACTTATACAGTATTTAGATATATATATCCATGAGAGCTCGGTTCCTTTCGAAAACCAGCCAGATCCGTCCATGCATGACTGGATTATGGCCCTTGAAATGGTCAAAATTGCTATAAAAGAGCTTGTTAACACGATACAGTCTTCTTTTTTTATTGTATCTCAACCAAACTTATATCCATAAGAGCTCGGTTCCTGTCGAAAACCAGCCAGATCTGCCCATGCATGACTGGATTATGGCCCTTGAAATGGTCAAAATTGCTATAAAAGAGCTTGTTAACACGATACAGTCTTCACTTTTGATTGTATCTCAACCAAACTTATACAGTAGTTAGATATCTATGAGAGCTCGGTTCCTTTCGAAAACCAGCCAGATCCGCCCATGCAAGACTGGATTATGGCCCTTGAAATTGTCCAAATTGCTACAATTGAGCATGTGAACACAATAGAGGCTCCATTTACTATCTGATCTTCACCAAACTTAGGTAGTAGTTAAATATTGATGAGAGATTAGTTCCTTTTGAAAATCAGCCAGATCCGCCCACGCAAGACTGGATTATGGCCCATGAAATTGTAAAAATTGCTATAATACAGCTTGTGAACACAAAAGAGCCTCCATTTACTATCCGATCTTCACCATACATACATGCTCTGGATTGAAAATGACCAAAGAACCATACCAGTAGAGCATAGGCCCTCATGGGCCTCTTGTTTTTTTATTATTGGCCAAAATATTGTCATCTAATTTGCATATCGGATCTATGAATTACGCTAAGGCTGGAGCACCGCTCATTAATGTGTTTTGTTTCAGGTATTTTGTGTAAAACAGTTGCAACTTGTAATCTAATTGTACTTGTTATCATTTGAGTTTTTGGTTTTCCTTTCATGAAATTTACAGTATTTAATTTACCAAATTTTAAAGTATTGATTTATATTTTTTTAACATTTTCTAAAGCTATTAATTAAAGATTATTTTTGTTTGAATTGTTAGCTTGGTTTTTATCGACACTGGAGCGCCATTCTTTCTAGAGCTGAATTATATGACATGCCCTTTTAAAACTAAAACATTGCTTGAAATTTAGAAAGCTTGAAATTTAAAAGAACACCAGGATACCTATTAAAATACTTATATGTAAGGGTTCCCCATGCCCCCTCCCCCCTCACGTTTTGATTAAAGAAGAGTACAATGCAGACTAAGATTAGAATGCATGTAAGTGTAGGCTGTTCTCGATCTGCATTACTCCATACTGAGCGTTATAATTAGCTTATAGCGGTATATAGTCCAGCCTGTGTTAAAAGACCACCCACTGTGGCACAGAAAGAGAACACTGGTATTTGTTCACAAGTGGTCTTATATTGCAGGCACGGGAAATAAAAGTGGGGTTGCTTTAAAAGGTGGTCTTAAACACAGATTTGACTGTACTTCCGTAGTTTTGCTCCTTTGAAATCTTAAAATATCCTTGAAATATTCTGGAAAATAATTTCTTTCCAAGACGTGAACGGGAATCATCCTTTAGAAAAGAAGATATTTATCTGCCAAGTGGTAAGCTCACGGCATTTGAAGCCGGGTGTCCCGAGATCAACTCTGATCGCTGCAAGTTACGTGGGGTTGCTAATGGACAATGCATTCCGAACCTGGTACTAGTAGATATTTTGAATGATCCGACTTGGAATTAAACCAGGAGATAGATTGACCATAATAGGACATAGACATCTTCATTTCTAGTATCTAGTCAGCATTAACACTAAGGCATAGGTATCGAGATAAAAGGACCCGGAATGCTGATACCTTACGCTGGAAATGCTGTGATATAACTGAAAATTGTTGAAATTGGCGAAAAGTAAAATACAAACACCAGCGGGAAAACTGTTGTAAGATAAGGTCGTTGGTTAAACCACCTTTCCCACATACAACATATCTGCAACAGATGAACTTAAAAAACATCCAGGCAAAGGTATGGAAAATCCCTGTGGAAGACGTTACGATAAAAAAAATTAAGTCATTGGTATGACTCGAACACTGGCCTCCCACACCAAAGGCAGACGATATAACCACTACACCACGGAGGACTGCGTGTTTCACAATGGATGTAAAATAAATCCGCTTGAACTATGACATCGTAAACATACCCGACCTTATCCTGCAGAATTCCTGCAACTCGTATCATCACCCTTCTTTACCATTAATCAGTCTTATTGAAGATATGTGTTTGTTATGGATTATAATCCTGACGCATCTGAATCATATAACGTTTGGAAACATAGTGGCATAGGATGAAATGTTTATTATTGGCATTTCTCATTTTGCCACAATATTTTCAACTCCATAATTAAACGTTCGTTTATATAGAGGTTTTCATGTTTTCTTGTGGATTTTTGAAGTCGTCTGCTGCAGATTTGTTACATTTAAGAAAGGGTTGAGGATATGTGATTTAAACAACCGTTAGTCTGCCCAGGGTACAGGTCAATGTCTGTCTACAATACAAAGAAATTGTGTTTAAAGGCAGACAAACCCTTATGGGCTCATCGATTTCCGTATGATGTTGTTTTAAGATCGGTATTGTATGTAGGCTTGCCGGTCAATTCCACCGGAAATGATCGACAAGTCAATAACGGTTACTTACGACTTTAGACGAAAATTACCGAGCCCATATATACAGTTAATAGATACCGACGTCGTACGGACGTCGTACGGACATTGCCGAACGCATTGGGAGTGTTAAACCTCAAAAGCTAGCTAAAAACAACATTCACCACTCACATACACGAAGTAACATGTGCGAACATAATAGACCAAGATCAGCCATGAATCCAATCTTCGACTACAACTTATTTATTCTTCGCAACAATTTCTTCATAAATGAGCAGGAGTTTAATATTCATATCGAGTTAAGACGAGGCTAAAATTCACTTAAAAAAACGTGTGTGGTTAATTTTACGTTGAACTAAAGTATAATATCCAACCTGTTACTTGACACATATGCAGCAGACGACTTTAAAATACAATTTACATTGTGCCCAAAGAAGAAATTGCCCTTGATGATTACTTTGATGATGATGACAACTACGATGTTGATGATGATGACTTCGATGATGATAATGAAGACTACGATGCTGCTGATGATGACGCTATTGTGATCCCACGGTCTTCTCTTAAACTACAGGATCACGACAACTCGTATGAAATTAATTAAATGCATACTATTGTATTGTCTCCCTTTGTTAACAGCAATCTCTAATACAATGTTGGACCATCAATTTGGGTTTTATGCCATTTACAACAGTATTTCAGTAATTAAAAGGCTACATAACACTTATTCGTGTTAAAAAAAAAAGAGAAAACTAATGTAAGGACTGCTAATATCCCAGCATGACGTTTCCAATGCCGTTATAGCACCAGATGAGTTGTGAACATATGCAAAAACATAAAATAACAATATTTTAGACCCTGACCTATGTGAGTTAGTTTTACTTTCAGAAAGTATAATTATTATTTAACCATTTACCTAATGTTTTCACAGTTCTCTCTGTCTGCTTTAAATTTAATTAAGGAATAAACTGTCACTTCTTGGAAATTTGCTGCATAATGTTGTTTCGGAGTCGATACAAACCGTTCATATGAAATTCATTCTTTTCCTAAAATGTTTCGAGAGTAGGATGTTGCAGAGGGCTAAAATGTCGTCTGTGAGGTTAGATAAGCGGAACAATACTTTGCCTGAAACAACTAAACCGATTCAAGTGTAAACAATCGTGTTGAAAAACCGTCCGTATACAATAAGTCCGCATACCGGCCGGGAATCCGCATTTTACATCTACCTTCCTACCGAGAAGACATTTCCTGTGAAAACCGTTGTTGGGAGACCAATTTCAATTTACAAAAACACGGATTTTGACTGATTTCTTCTGACAGAAGTAAATTAGAAAAGATAAGGATATTTAAACTCAATCAGGTAAATATTATTAAAAATTTAACTATTTTGATTTTCTGATAATTATATTTAATAAGTGATGTCGCCACAATAAATTTCGTACTTTGAATTAGATATTTCATTTGTAGCTTCTAACTGTCAATTTATTTGTGATAGCTTTAACCCTTTCCCACATACAACAAATCTGCAGCAGACAACTTTGAAAACGTACCCGAAAAAAAAATGGATAGAGTTGAAAACATGGTAACAAAAGGAGAAATTGCTTGTTTTGAGCAATTTCTGCTTTTGTCGACAATTTTTCAAAAAGCCTGTCTGCTGCAGAGGCGTCAGAGAGCGTCTATTTGAGGGAGAGGGTTACACCCATTAACTTCTCCATAACTTGTGACACGTAGACAACATAATAGTCATTTCTACACATTGTGTGAAAGGGAGAAGTTGCCTTGTTTTATTTTTCCATATTGATTTTTTTCATTCAAATTAATTTGCTGTATAGCTAAAGTGTCCACTAAGATCAGTTTGGTTTGAGTCACCAGTCTCTTCGGAGGCGTAGGTTATTATAATCACACAATTTCTGTCACCAATAAAGTGTACTACGATCACTCGATCAGTATAGTTAGTCCAGCATGGTTTCTGTACTCGAAATGTGATTTTATATTTTGACTGTTTCAATGCAATATGTAACGTCGATATATTCATATTGAGACTATATTTAGGGTGTACCTAGCTGTAGTACTGTACTGCTGTACCAGAAAACAACTTCGGATTTTGGGGTAAATAACTTAATATTATTCGTTATCTGTGGATTGTGTTGTCTGCATACTACAGCATCCGGATTTAAGAGAGAGAACACCTGAAAGCACCCTTCACTTCAACTTCACTGCCATGAAAAGATGTCTGCATATAAATAATTAAGGGAAATTGTTAAAAAATAGTGTTTGACTTTGAGTCCAGTTTAGTTATATTATCGTACAACAGAAGTAGAAAAAGATCCTTTATGTGTTTTCTGCCATGGCTGGGGGACACTTCTCTGTCTGTCTAGTGTTTCATAAACAAGTAATTTCCTTTTTAGCTCACCTGAGCTAATAAGCTATTTTGATCACTCCCAGTCCTGTGTCCATCAACATCAGTTGTCATTGTCTCATTTTCTATAAACAACATCACCTCTTGGCCAATTGGTACCGATGTTCACTGGAATGTTATCCTGTGTTCATGATACGTATCGTATTCGCCACCTAGTGTATTCGTTACAGCCCTATTTCCAATGTTCACTGGAATGTCCCTTTGACTGGTGATAAGTTCAACTCATAACTTTGGTTACTGCATCATCACAAAGCTGGAAAGATTACAAATTTTTAAATTCTTCATGTATCTGCTTTTCATATTTAGGACCCTGGTCTCTTCTGTTCTTGAAATTCATATTGATTGGTTGAAAAATATGGCCACCATGTGGCATTTAAAAGGGGTGAAATGAAATAACTATGTTTGTTCTTTATATAATTGATAAATTACCTAAGTCCTTAAACCTTTCCCAATTCTGACAAATTTGCAGCAGATGACAATTTTAAAATATGAAAAGTATATATAAAGTTAATTATGAAAGTATAATTATTTATTGAATAGAGTTGAAAATATTGTGGCAAGAGTCGTCCGCTGCAGAGGTGTAAGAAAGTGTCCGCTGTATGTGGGAAAGGGTTAAACCTCTCCTTCATATAACAAACCTGCAGAAGATGGCATTGAGAAATCTAGTCATAATATATGGAAACTTGATCAACTTTACTTATGAAAGACAAATTAATGAATAAAGTTTAAAACATTAATTGTGGCAAAAGGTCATTATGAGCACATTTTTTCCTTTTAAATTCGCACAATGTTTTAAAATTTGTCTGGGGCTGCATGTGGAAAGAGGGTTACACATTTCCACATGTAACAAATCTAGTTTTTAGTTGGTTAGGGTTTAACACAATTGTTAGGCATATCATGGAGGCCAGCTCACCTACTCATGTACTGTTTCCTGGCTTTTGCATAAGTTTTTACAAGCAACTGCCTTACTGGCATATATCTGAGACTAGCAAAACTGCAGACGTGGAAAATTCATCAGTGGAAAATTATGGGAAAACATCTCTAAATGAAAGTACATTTTCAGAAATTAGTTGAAACATTATGGGAGAAGTACAAATTACTCATCATGTCATGACTAGCAATTTTAGACATATTGGTATAATGCATGGTTTGATGTTGTCAGCACTGCAATTTGCAAATTTATATGTCAAAATGTGTCTTCAAGAGTGCATGGGTTAAGGAGAAAATATACATACATGTATCAATTGATATTGAAGGTTTTATTTTGAACACAGTTGAAATGAATATTAAATTACCAGGAAAGGACAAATTTCCTTTCTGTTGATTGCTGCAGAGGCATTAAAAATCATCTATATCAGGGAATGGCTTGAAATTTTGTATCAGGTTACTATATGGTGAGGAATTTTTAAAATGTACTTGTCCAGTTTTGCAATTGGTTGAACCCATAGCCAATTCGAGGAATATCGAGAACATATTGTTGCACTGGATCTTGAGCAGCCATCAGTTTAGAGTCTTGTCAGACCTGGTTGAGGTTCTTTAATTATAGGGGTGCAGATAAGAAGGGGTTTACAGCTCTTTTCCCCAAAACATCTTTCTTTTTATCCAACCAAACCCTATGATGTGGGTACTCAAAAGAATCGTCTCACTGAGACGATTCTTTTGAGTACCCACAACATAGGGTTAGAGAGTCAAAAAAGGATTTTAGAACATGGAAAATTCGCCTTATCTAGAGCTCTGAATAATGGGTGGCCGATGCACAGGCTTCTCAAATTGGTTCCAGGAGTCGAGCGTTAAAAATCTTAGTACGGACAGCTTCCATGGCTTATAGTCAGTAGTCACATCCAGTAAATGTTGACCCTATCCAACTTGCTGACACATTTAGACACATCCACAGCAGACGACTTTTGTCACATTGTTTAACCCTTTCCTTCATACAGTTGCATTTTGACGCCTTTGCAGTAGATGATGTTTTAAATAATTGTGGAAAATTTTTCCCATGCAAAGGAGAAATAGCTCATAATGAGCAATTTTTCTTTTTCAACAATGTTTTCAATTCTATTCAATTATTATGCCCCCTTCGAAGAAGAGGGGTATATTGCTTTGCACATGTCTGTGACTGTCGGTCGGTCGGTCCGTTGGTCCGTCTGTAGACCAAAGCTTGTCCGAGTGATAACTTAACAATGCCTGGACCTATGGTCCTCAAACTTTACATGGAGGTTGGGCCTGACGAGTAGATGAACCCTATTTATTTTAAGGTCATAATTGGGTCAAAGGTCAAGGTCACAGTGACCTTGAACACAAAAACCTGTTTTAAGCTTGTCCGAGTGATAACTTAACAATGCCTGGACCTAGAGTCCTCAAACTTGAATTGGAGGTTGGGCTTGACCAGTAGATGAACCCTATTTATTTTGAGGTCATTGGATCAAAGGTCAAGGTCACAGTGACCTTGAACACAAAAACCTTTTTTAAGCTTGTCCGAGTGATAACTTAACAATGCCTGGACCTAGGGTCCTCAAACTTGAATTGGAGGTTGGGCTTGACCAGTAGATGACCCTTATTTATTTTGAGGTCATTGGATCAAAGGTCAATGTCACAATGACCTTGAACACAAAAACCTTTTTTAAGCTTGTTCGAGGGATAACTCAACAATGCCTGGACCCATGGTCCTCAAACTTGACTTGGAGCTTGGGCCTGACCAGTAGATGAACCCTATTTATTTTGAGGTCATTGGATCAAAGGTCAAGGTCACAGTGACCTTGAACACAAAAACCTGTTTAAGCTTGTCCAAGTGATAACTCAACAATGGCTGGACCTATGGTCCTCAAACTTGACTTGGAGGTTGGGCCTGACCAGTAGATGAACCCTATTTATTTTGAGGTCATTGGGTCAAGGGTCAAGGTCAGAGTGACCATGAACACAAAAACCTTTTTTAAGCTTGTCCGAGTGATAACTCAACAATGCCTGGACCTGGAGGATACATGTTTATCTGCAAATATCAGTCATCATCACAATGTGATTAAGAACTGTACCTACCATCCTCAAACTTTGAATGAACATTATTCATAATCTTAAAACTGACTCATAGACATCCAATGTGAAATGACAAATCAGCTGGCATTTCGGTCCATGCAAATTTTACTCAATTGTCCAAATATTCCTGACAACATGGCGCTCAGGGGGGCATAATGTTTGACAAACATCTCTTGTTATACTTTCATTTACAGAGATTTTCCTTATTTTTGTATAGATGTTTTCAAATTCGTCTGCTTCAGTATTGCTGTTTGTGGAAAAGGGTTAATAATTTAATAATTATATTAAATTATTTTTCATTTGTGAATATTTTCACTATTTCTGCCTTGATGTTTTCAAAGCCGGCTGTTGTAGGTTTGTTGTATTGTGGGAAGGGGTTACAAAGTACATGTAGCCTCTCTATAATAACAAGAAGACCAATATGTAACAATGTTAGCGCTTTGACATTTAAAACTGTCAATAATTTCTCTGTCTATCACTCACTGTATATTTCAGGGGAAAAGTAATTGACTATGTAAGAAATAATCAGGGAAGTCATGTGATCTTTTACTTCTGTATGGCTTGTGATTAAATGTTTACAACACAGAGGCCATTTGATACATCTGTAGCGGACATCTTTTGAAAACAGTGTGGCAAAAAAAGAAATTGCTCTTAATTATCCCTTTCCCTCATATAGACGCTTTCTGACGCCTGTGCAGAAATTGCTCAAAACGAGCAATTTCTCCTTTTGACACAATGTTTTCCACTTTTAGTCATAGGTTATCCATTTAATTATAGAGATTTTCTATTTTTTGACAAAATATGTTCAAAGTCGTCTGCTGCTAAAATGTTGTATGAGGGAAAGGGTTATAGGAGCAACGTTTTCAACTCTGTATTACTATTCTAGATAAATTTATATTTCCATTGATTGGAATTCTCCATATTTTTGTCTAGATGTTTTCATAATCATCTGTTGAAGATTTGATGTCTGTAGCAGACATCTTTTGAAAACAGTGTGGCAAAAAAAGAAATCGATCTTTATTATAGGAGCAACGTTTTCAACTAGGTATTAGATGAATTTTTATTATACTTATTACTTTCATTGATTGAAATTCTCCATGTTTTTGTCTAGATGTTTTCATAATCATCTGTTGAAGATTTGATGTATTTAGGAAATGGATGGTCAAAGGATTATTTCTGTGTGAATGGAATTGAAAGAATTTGGCTGGATAAGAGGACTTTTTTTACATTTTCTGAAATCCCTATACGTTGTTTTACATCTGAATCCGGAATTGTTGATACATGTACTCAAAATGGAATCGTTTCAATGACGGTTAATTCTTTCCCTCATATAGACGCTTTCTGACGCCTCTGCAGCAGGCAACTTTTTGAAAACATAGTGACAAAAGGGTAAATTGCTCAAAACAAGCAATTTTCCCTTTTGCCACAATGTTTTCCACTTTTAGTCATAAATACTGTTATCCATTCAATTATAGAGATTTTCTATTTTTTGACAAAATATGTTCAAAGTCATCTGCTGCAGAATTGTCATATGAGGGAAAGGGTTAACTATTACTTGCTGAATCCTTTCCCATCAAATCTACAACAGGCAACTTAGAAAAAACTTCTTTAACCCTTTCCCTCATACGACAATTCTGCAGCAGACGACTTTGAACATATTTTGTCAAAAGATAGAAAATCTCTATAATTGAATGGATAACCTATGACTAAAACTATTAAAAGTGGAAAAACATTGTGGCAGAAGGAGAAATTGCTTGTTTTGAACAATTTCTTCTTCTGTCACTATGTTTTCAAAAAGCTGTCTGCTGCAGAGGCGTCAGAAAGCGTCTATATGAGGGAAAGAGTTTAAAAGTAAAAGAGTACTCATTGAATTAAGTTAAAAACATCGTAGAAAAAAAGAAGAATTTGCTTATTATTTGCAAGTAGCTCTTTTGCCACTATGTCTTCAAGTTCAAAAGTTGACTGCTGCAAATGCTTCAAAATTCATCTATAGATGCAAGTGGAAAAGGAATCATTTAATGAAAAAGACCAATATCATGCAGTTATTTGTCCTTAACCCTTTCCCTCATATAGAGACTTTCTGACGCCTCTGCAGCAGATGGCATTTTGAAAACATTGTGACAAAAGAAGAAATTGCTCAAAACGAGCAATTTCTCCTTAATTGACATAATATTTTCCACTTTTAGTCATAGGTTATCCATTCAATTATAGAGATTTTCATTTTTTTTACAAAATATGTTCAAAGTAGTCTGCTGCTGAATTGTCGTATGAGGGAAAGGGTTAATTAGGCAGCGTGTGATTTGTAATTTACAACTCCCCCATCACTCTGATTCAGTGACCAGTAACTATTACTATATAGGAATCTGCCATGGCCGAGTGGTTAGTACCAGGGATTTGGAACAGGGATGTCCCTGGCTCGATCCCCAGTCGTGGCGCAATGGTTTTGTGTAGTGCCCTTAGGCAAGGTAGATTTCCTAGCCTAGTATAACAGTTTTGTTTACCTAGAAATCATGAATAATTAAGTGAACTGTTGCCATGGTATATAACATGAAATAATGTTGAAAATGGCATAAATCCACAATAAACAACTTATCCTAAAAATTCCTATTTAGAAGCCGCAACAGGAAAGTATTCTATTATTGACTGAATTGAGATGCCGCTCAAACGTGATGAAACAATATCTGCTTAATAAGGCATTATTAACTTTTAAAAGCTTGTTAATTCATTTTGCTCCAGGGATAATTTTCCTTATTTATTAGATGTTTTTTCAGCTGGTGGGATATTGAAAAAATAACTGAAATATATTATCTAGAGCTCTAGATTTATAATTAGACTGAGTATTTCATATCACAAAATCCTTATTTGACCATCAGACCAGACCCTATGTCTGTTAGATAATTATTTTGAGTTCCAACAACATAGGACTAATTTGAGTCATACAAGAGATATTGTTGGGAAAAGACCAGTTTAATACTCTTTTAGTTTTTATCCTCTTATCTTATTGGACTAGCTGACTGTTTGAAACTGTGACTGAGTGAGTTGTACTAAACCTTTCCCACTTACAAGTCTTGAAGATCTATAGATGCCTTTACAGTTTTGTAAACATTATGGCATAAGGAGAAATTGCTCATGACCAGCGATTTCATTTGTCACAATGTTTTCAACAGTCAACTTTATTCAATGAATATATTATTTATATGTCTTGAATTTGTACAGATTTAATACATTTCTTCGAAAAATGTTTTCAAATTTGGTTGTTATTAATAGCAATAATTCCTCTTTTGGCCACAATTTTTGAACTTTATTGAATAATAATTGTTCTTTCATTCACAGAAAGCTTCCATGTGTTTGATAAAATATTTTCGAAGTTGTCTACTGCACAACTGTTGTATGTGGGAAATGGTTAACCCTTTCCCTCATACAGATGCTTTCTGAAGCCTCTGCAGCAGTCGACTATTGAAAACATTGTGGCAATTTTAGGAGCTTATTCATTATGAGCAATTTCTCCTTTTGCCACAATGTTTTCAACTCGATTCAATAATTTAACTCTTTTATGAAGATTTTTCTCGTTATTGTCAAATATGTTTTGAAAGTCAACTGCTGCAGAAGTGTTGTATGAAGGAAAGGGTTAAACATGTATTTTGTATGTTCAAAAGGATCATCTCACAGAGACAGTTCTTTCGAGTCCACCAACAATGAATGATTGGGACCGGACTGCCTCTGGTTCAATATGGAAATAGGATTGTTATATCAGGAGCTGATCCCAGAAAATTGATAAAGTTAGAACTGACAGAAAGGAGAGCAGGTTAATACGAAATGATGGCATGTTCCAGATTGTGAATTGGCTATACTCAAGGGAAACGTATATATATATATATATAGCTTGAATTACACATAATTCAATTGTTTATTTATCTATTATTACCCTACCAAACTCTGCATTGCTTTCCCACGTACAATAAATCTACTGAAGACGACTTTTAAAAACATTTAGACATTAGTCAGATATGAAATATGATTACTCAATAGTATAAATGAAAGACCGATTATTGAATTAAGTTGAAAACTTTGTGACAAATAGACAAATTGCTCATTTTGGGCAGTTTCATCTTTTGCCACAATGTTTTCAAAAGTCTGTTGCTGCAGAGGCGTCAGGAAGCTTCTGTATATGGGAAAGGGTTAAATCATGCAAAAAGATTCTATTGTTTATATATGTTGATAAATGATACGAGGCCTGGATTAGAGGGAGTATGCTTGTCTTTACTATCCAACCATGTACAATACTCAGTGTTAAAGACTTGGAAATGGCTAAGCCTACATATATATATACATTGATACTACTCAAAGGAGTCAATTAGACTTCTAAAGCCATTTCTAGAGTTCCAGATAAGGAGGACTAGACAGCTCTTTACCTCACAATATATCTCTTATTATCTAACCAATCCCTATGATGTGGATACTCAAAGGATAAGAGGGTCAAATAAAAAATGCAAAAGGCCCCTTGCCTTATCTAGAGCTCTGTTTTCTACATATTTTCTTTAAAAATGGTAGTACTGGAGAAAACCAACATTATTGACTCTGCGTAATGTATTGATCCAGATCTGCCTGCGCAGTCTGCGCAGGCTAATCCGGACCGACACATTTCGTCTCAGGGCGATAGAGGTATAGAGTATATATGATTCCTGAAACAGAAAATCCACAGGAGAAAAAAAAATAAAGAAAAATCTAAATGTTATTCTTTATGTTATCCAAGTAAAACCAGGGTAGAAAATGTATCGTTTTTTATCAATAAAGTGAACTTGAGTCGTTTTCAATTGTCCCGATGAAGGGGTTTCCTATTTAAAAATACTTACCCCGTTACTGACAGGGTAGAATTTGCGATGGAAAAAGTATCGAAAACAAGAAAAATCTCACCGATTATAGGGGTATGTAATATGTCAGTTATCATATTTTAATGCCCCAAATACAAAAATAACACTTATTTTCTTAAAATTGGAAATTTTATTTATTTTCGACAGTTGGGTATCTGGAGTTCAGTCGGTTTAAACCTCAAATATTTACAGAGGACTAGATAAGGTGCATAATTATGAATTATTTCACAAACCCTTATTTGACACTCAAATCCTGTTATTGAGACGATTCTTTTGAGTACACAATTTAAACTTATTTATTATACCCCCAGATACATAGTATATGGGGGCTATATAGGAGTCACACTTGACGGTCTGTCTGTTTGTCAGTCGGTCCGTTGGTCTGTAGACAATTTTTGTCAACACTATTTCTCAACAACCCTTGGTTAGAATTCAATATAACTTCACAAGAATGATTGATACCAAGCCTAGCTAGTTGTGCATATTGTCGGCGTGTTGCACTGGAATTATTTTTAAATGAGTTATGGCCCCTTGAATTTCTCATACATATGTATAATGTCAGGCACCAGCTGGGGGTATTCATCACCTTCAGTGATATTTCTAGTTTTACATCGATTACGAAACAAGCTTTAATTTAAATAGGCTTATATATTTATTTATCACGCTCGATGTCTGCTTCCTGGAGACATAATTAGTACTTGCGCCGTTTATGTAGAAGAATCCCAAAGGAGGAACCCACTCATGAAGGGATTCAAACTCGTGACCTTTGAGTTTGGATTAGTCAAAAGAGAGATATACTCATATAGTTAGATATATAGTGTACATACATACTGTTATAACAGATATCTAGAGAGGATTGGAATAAAGCAGTCTTTACCAAATTAATCATCGAGTGGGTACGTGTCATTTAACTTTCAATTACACCTGAGTATAACTTTTTCTATCTATTTACAGTAATTTAAAGACGAAGTTGATGGATTCGAACACAACTTCACAGGAAGGTAGCTTAGATAAAGATCAAACCTTGAATTGCTTTTGATGTCAGTTAGATCTTTGTTATTAAAAATAGATCACTTGAGTAATGGTAACTGTTAAAATCCCTTTTAATGGCAAATTGCAGTGTTTCTATTAGACCTAGGCTTGTCGATGAAGTCTGTTTTACATGTCTAGGTTTATTAAAGGGGTAAACAAGTCTTTTTCAGACAATATCTCAAGTACAGTGGAACTTGTGAACAAAGACCACCCATGGGAATGCCACATTCTGGTCTTTGTTCACAGTTGGTCATTAATTGCAGGGTCAGTTTTGCAGAAAATTAGTAATTGTGAAACTAAAAATGTGGTTGCTATAGACAGGGAATTGCTATTCCAAGGTGGTCTTTTAGCACAGGTTTGACTGTTTTTCCAAAAGAAACCTTAATTTGGAAAAACAGTCAAACCTTTGCTAAAAGACCACCTTGGAATAGGCCATAGCACAAGTTTTAAGCCTGTCCCACTTACAACAAATCTGCAGCAGACGACTTTGAAATGATCTGGGCAAAATTTTGGGAAGTTAAATTATTGAAAAGAGTTGAAAACATTGTTGCAAAAGGAGAAATTACACATTTGGAGCAATTTCTCCTTTTGCCACAATTGTTTTCAAAAGTCATCTGCTGCAGAAAATCAGAAAGCGTCTGTATACATTTGGGAAAGAATTAAAGCTCAAATAAGATTTTAAGAAAATGAAATACACTTAAATTCAATCTATTGAGTACCCACAGCACAGGATTTAAATGTCAAATTTATAAGACTTTAAGAAAATGATATTACCGCAGTCCATATCTAAAAATCTTTAACCCTTTGAAAACATCTAGGCAAAAATGTGAGAAATCTTTATAAATGTACTAATATTTTGATGGAATAGATTGATACCATTGTGGCAAGAGATATTACTCATCATCACAGTTTTCAAAAGTCGTTTGCTGCAGAGTCTTGAAATTCAATACATCTCCAAATGGGAAAGGGTAAAAAAATAACTGATTTGAAATTCTGATGCTATAATATGTCACATGTTCATAGCCAAGATGATGATGTCTATGCCTATATAACAATGTCACTCTATTTGGAATTAATTCCTGGCATTTCATCCTCAGAAGTGACAATTTAACCCTTTCCCATATATATATATAGAAGTATTCTGTCGCATCTGCAGCATACGATTGTTGCACCATAGTAAATAAAGTTGAACTTTTGAAAACCTTGTGACAAAAGGAGAAATTGCTCAAAATGAGCAATTTCCCTTTTTGCCACAACATTTTCAACTCTTTTCAATAATCAACATTTCTTATTACGGTAAGAGATATATCACATTTTTGCCGTGATGTTTTCAAAGTCGTCTGCTGCAGATTTGTTCTATGTGGGAAAGGATTAAAGGTCAAAGACCAAATACATCAGACTGAACATACATCAATTGATTATCGCTCAGCAACAGCTGTATTAGGGTTTCAAAGTAAAGTCTTTTCTTGTGTAACTCTTTCCCACTCACATACAGTAAATCTGCAGCAAATGAGTTTAAAAATACCTATGCAAAATCACAGAAAATCTCTTTAAATGTAGTTAAAAACATTGTGGCAAAACGAGAAATTGCTCGCTTTAAGCAAAATTTCTCCTTTCGTCACAATGTTTTCAAAAGTTGCCTGATTCAGAGTGGTCACAAGACGTCAGTATGTGGGAAAGGGTTAATTGTTGTGACCTTTGATGCGGAGTGAAAAGCGGGATTGGTGAGTTATTTTGTGAGCGTTTATTGGCTTGTCCATCCTCCAGTCAGTTCATAATATCATCAGAGGGTTTGTTTTTTGTTTGTTTCATGTATGTATAGATATATCCTAATATTATAAGTAAATGACCAATTTCACCTTTTGCAGCAATTCTTTTAACCCTTTCCCTCATACAACAATTCTGCAGCAGACGACTGAACATATTTTGTCAAAAAATGGAAAATCTCATATAATTGAATGGATAACCTATATGACTAAAAGTGGAACACATTGTAGCAAAAGGAGAAATTGCTCGTTTTGAGCAATTTCTTCTTTTGTCACTATGTTTTCAAAAAGCCGTCTGCTGCAGAGGCGTCAGAAAGCGTCTATATGTGGGAAAGGGTTAAGTCTATTTAATTAATTTATTTGCTTGGGCTAGTGCCCTGTGTGATACCATTGTCATTGTCACAGTTAAACTTTAACCTTACCTCATAACTCAAAAATTGTTCAACATTTTCAAAAGGAACTTGGTTCATATGTTTCTTGGAACAAAATGCATACATCTACACCAATAACTCTGGTTTTAATAATTATTCAGTCATACCCCTTTTTGAAATAGAAATCAAAGTACTGAAGTACTAAAATGCGGGGGATGTAGCAAACAGTGGAGCGTTTAATTAACTAGATACATGGGGGCAACATGTAGGGTTCATTATTTGTCAGAAGCATTTATACAGACTTATGAGCTCTTAGTAACCTTGAACATTGACAGCCATGTGTTTTAAATGTGATACACAGTATCATAAAAGTGCAACGGTCATCATATCAGGTGGAGTGCCCTTTGGCAAGGTATATTTCCTAGCCTAGTACTGGCTTGTTTACCCAGGGATCATGAATAAGTGAACTGTTGCCGTGATATAACTGAAATAATGTTGGAAGTGGCGTAAAACCCTATATTTCTGAAACAAAAAATGGTTTCAATATAAATTTACATTTTGTTATTTTTGCACTTGTAAGCAAATTGTTATACTTTTATATATATAATGAAGTTACTTTGTGTTATATTTTTTACTTAAATTTCTAAATTATGTATACAACTTTATGGATTAAAACTTTACATTGTGTACATTTACTTTGTATAATGTGCATACTGTTTAGCTTGTTGTGAAACGTATTTAACTGATCCCTGGGCAATCAAGACAAATTGTCCATTTTGAAAAAACAGAGGGCAGCACAAAAAATTTACAAATTTTCATTTCCTGTAAGCTGGGCATGACAATATACGGAGGTATTCAGCACAGCTGAATCCCCCGCATAAAAAGCAGATGAGCATTGGGCCTTTGCTTGAGATGCTTTTGTTATACTTTCAGCTGTAGAGAGTTTTCCATTTCTTTGCAGATTTGTCATATAAATTTGGGAAAGGATTTTATTTTCCAAAAACATTTTAACCACAAAATTAATGTGACATTTAATTCAAATACATCACGATTTTAACCCTTTACCCCAATTCAGACGCATTTGAAACATACCACTCCTAAATTGCCGCAAGATTTTCAATTCTATTCAATAAATATACATACATGTTTTCAAAGTCGTCTGTTGCAGATTCAATGTTGTGTGTGGGAAATTAAGAGTTAATTCTTCACTGCAAATACAACAAATCTGCAGCAGACAATTATAAAAAAACATTTTAATGAAAGTATACTTATTGAAAAACAATGATTAGTTGAAACCATTGTGACTAAGTGATAAAATTGCTCATTATGACCAATTTCACCTTTTGCTGATATGTTTGCAAAATATTTCTGCTGCAGATGCGTCAAAATGGGTCTATAGGTTGGAAAGGGTTAAAGCATCAGGAAAAATGTCTTTCCATATAAGTCAATGACAAAAACATGACCAGAAATTATCCTTAAGACCCCCAGAGATCGATAAAGCTAAATGGACTTAATCACTTATTGACAGTTAATTATCAAGTGTCCATTGCTCTAGATAATGATGTGTTTTTATAAATTGTTTAAAATCCTTATTTGACCTTCAAATCCTGTGTTGTTGACCGCTACCAGAGCTCCGGAAATTTTGAAATCTCAATTGGTCCAGAATTTTGTTCACCCCTCTGTTAAAAAAACCGATATTGAAACTCTTTTAAAAACAAATATGCATGAATTTCATGTTTATTGCAGGTTACCTTGCATAGATGGTTGCATTACAGTGTCATCGCTCATTACTGTCATTGTAGAAGTACTTTACAAATCATAAATTACCAAAATTTGCATACGAACATATCCACGCATGTGTGTTTACATTGCTTGTTCGTACTTAAGATTGTTTGACCTGTATGTACAGTAAGTGACTGAGTAGAAAAGTATTGGTTGCGCACAGAAGATACATTTCTCTTATCTGTATGGTTAACTTTGATTACTACAAACATTGTCTTTGTCGTTGTTTTGGAATTACCATGACTGAAATAATTACCTTACATAGGGTTCAGCCTTTTTTTTTAGGTTTTGGGGACTAGGGACAGGCCTCTTTTAACGTTTTCCCACATATATGTATGTACAAGAAATCTGCAGCAGATGACCTTCAAAATATCTAGAAAAAAAGCAGAAAATCTCTATAATTGAATGCGGATAACCTATGACTAAAAGTGGAAAACATTGTGGCAAAAGGAGAAATTGCTCGTTTTGAGCAATTTCTTCTTTTGTCACTATGTTTTCAAAAAGACGTCTGCTGCAGAGGCGTCAGAAAGCGTCTATATGAGGGAAAGGGTTAAGCCACAACATTTTTGAAGGTCATCTGCACTGGTGCCAGATTGCGTCTGTATGTGGGAAAGGGTTTCAAGGATTATTCCCGGCCGTAGCTTTTCTGGGGACTCTTAAACAGAATATACAAAAATACACAAAAAATACAGGGAAACCATGGAAAAACCATGGAATTTAATGTTAAGATGCGTAAAAGCTGGAAATGGTCCGAATATTTCAGGGCAGTCGGAACCATTCCAGGGTGTTCACAGAACCGTTCCGGGTTGTCCATGGAATTTCCAGGTTTTCCACTTAAATATACTGGAGTTTCCATGGAAAGTGTCAGATTATCCCAAAGTATCCCTGGAAAGTTGTCCGAATACTCCGGGGATTTTCCAGGGATTTCCGGAAAAGCTACAGCCAATTATTAAGTGTCCTAAATGACAAAAATGGGAGTAACTATAAATCAGACAATAGAAATGCAGCAGAAAGGAATTTTAATTTTAAGTTTGTAAACAGCATTTATCCTTTTCTATGGTGCAGATTACTTTGAGATAGCAAACATTTTTTTGAAAACATTGTGGACAAAAATAATAAAAATGCTCAATCTCTTATTTACTTGGGAAAAAACCCAAAACATTCCTTTAGGGCTGTGGTGAACAAGGCCCAATATCACCCCCTTTAACCCTTTCCCTCATATAGACGCTTTCTGACGCCTCTGCAGCAGACAGCTTTTTGAAAACATAGTAACAAAAGAAGAAATTGCACAAAACGTGCAATTTCTCCTTTTGCCACAATGTTTTCCACTTTTAGTCATAGGTTATCCATTCAATTATGGAGATTTTCTATCTTTTGACAAAATATGTTCAAAGTCGTCTGCTGCAGAATTGTCATATGAGGGAAAGGGTTAAATGCCATAAAAACTATAAGGCCTGGAATTGGTAGGGTAATAAGAGAGATATTATGCCCCTTAGTGACACAGAAACAGATCTTTTGGATATTGCAACCTGCACACAGTCTGATCAGGATCTTCTCTGTTTGTAATCTAGTCATGATGAGTACAAGTACCCTGGGGGCTTCTGGGTAACTGTTGTTATGACAAGACTTCAGTGGTCCCAGGGGTTTCAGAATGACCTGGTAGCTGGATAAATTACCTGTCTACTTAAAAGCACCTTTACCCGGCTACTTTAAAAGAATTTCCTTTACCCATACTGGGGGAGGACCCCCAGACATCGCCTACTTTCAATTATTTTCCTGCTACTCCAAAACAAAATGAAACCCCTGGGTCCAGATAAGGAGGGGTATTCAGCTCTTTTTCCCACAATTTTTCTCTTATTATTAAAGCAAACCCTATGTTGTGGGTACTCAAAAGAATCGTCTCACTCTGAGACAAAAAAAAATGAGTTCCCACAACATAGGGTTAGAGGGTCAAATTAGGATTTTAGAACATGCAAACAGCCCCAATCCCTTGACAAGTCAGTGCCGAGCCCCGGTAGCTCAGTCGGTAGCGACGCGGGCTGTCAATCCAGGGGTTGTGAGTTTGAATCCCGGCTCGGCCAACTTTCTTTCCAACTATTGACAAAAGTCAATGCGACATGCGTCATTCGTCTTCCACCAATGGGCTAAGTCTATGTGGAAAAGCAGCCAGTTGCTTGGGAAGAATGTTGTGTGGAGTACTGGTGTGAGAAAACCAGGAAATGCATGAGTAGGTGAACTGGCCGCCGTGATATAACTGAGAAATTGTTAAAAACGGCGTTAAACCCCATTCAATCAATCAATCAATTGACAAGTCAGTGGAGTATAATTTAAGGCACAGTATTTGTTTGTTATTGCACTTTCATTTGGGTTTGATCCCCCTTTTCTGTCAGGGCATACCAAAGACTTTAAATCTGGTGGCAATGGCTTCCCTACTTAGGTGTTCAGGGTTTGGGTGTAGGGCCGGAATAACATTATGACATCTTGCATTGGTACCAGAATAATTATACTGGTAGCACTTGAAATTTCTCCAGGAAATATGTGGTGATATTACTGAGATACTGTTGAAAACAGCGTAAACCCCCATTATGTTTACCTCAGACTGCCTCGGTGGTGTTACATTGGTAGAGCGTCTGCTTCAGGTGTGGGAGGTTGTGGGTTCGATCCCCAGCTGAAACATACTGAAGACTTCAAAAAATGGTAGTAATGGCTGCCCTCCTTTGCGCTTAGGGTTGCGGGGTAAGCATTACGACTGATTGGCTGGTATCAGGATAAACAGACCAGTAGAACTGGTAACATTCCCAGGAAACACCATAATATAACTGAAAAATTGTTGAAAGTGGCATGAAACACCAAGCAATCAATATAATAAATAATATATATAGTTTAGAGCCCTATATTATAAGTACTCTAGAGATTTGACTCTGTGAGTACCCACAGCGTGGAATGAGATTGAGTTATCTCTCAAAACCCACTTAACCCTTTCCCTCATATAGACGCTTTTGGACGCCTCTGCAGCAGACGGCTTTTTGAAAACATAGTGACAAAAGAAGAAATTGCACAAAACGTGCAATTTCTCCTTTTGCCACAATGTTTTCCACTTTTAGTCATAGGTTATGTTTTGACAAAATACGTACAAAGTCGTCTGCTGCAGAATTGTCGTATGAGGGAAAGGGTTAAAAGGAGATTAACTGTTGTAGCTCCAGAAGATAGCTGAAAACATAGTGACAAAAAGAAAAAATTCTACTTTCAAATAGAATCTGCTGCAGATGGAGTCTTCTTGCAGGTTAAATCTTGATTTATTAAGTCTCTTGTTTAATATTGATTTTGTTCCTAAGTTCCAATGTTACCTTTTGCGTGATTCGCTTCAAAATGTGTGGCAGAAATAGAAAATATGGTCTGTTCCCGTTTAATTGAAACAGATCTAGGCAAAAAATGTGAAAAATCCCTACGAAAGAAAGTTTAATGAAAGTATATTATATATTGAAGTATATACTCAGAGTTGAAAACATTGTAAATGCTGATTTCGCACTTAATTAGCGGCTGAAGGCTTAACACTTTACCACATATAGACACTTTCTGCAGCAGACGACTTTTTGAAAACATTCTGACAAAAGAAGAAATTGCTCACGATGAGCAATATCTCCTTTTGCCACCATTTTTAAAATTCTATTCAATTATTTAATACTTTCTTTTATTGAAAGAAATTTCCATTGTTTTGCCTAGATGTTGTCAAAGTTGTCTGCTGCAGAATTGTTGTATGTGGGAAAGGGTTAAAAATGCCTAAAGGAGGAATGGTTTACTCAAAATGTCTCTCCTGTTATTCTCACCTCGTCTGCTGCAAAGCTGTCAAAATATATTATGGAAAAGGGTATAAAAATCAATCATCATTGTCATATTTTTGCTCCTTAACCCTTTTCCACATTCACCAAATATGCAGCTGACAACTTTGATAACATTTAGTCAAAAATTGGCAACTCTCTGTAAATGAAGAAAACTTGGTCAAACGTTTGCGTGCAAGGCCAAATTTCTCAGACACTGTGTATGCTGTTGCTTTGAAACTTCACACACTTATTCTGGGTCATTAGATGACCTTGTATGTCAAGTCCCATAACTCTGAAATGGACTTTGACTGAAGTGTGCCCATTTTTGGACTTAGAATTTTGGTCAAACCTTTGCATGCAAGGCCTTTTTATATCAAAAATACATTACCAGTCATTTAATACCTGATATATCATCTCTATACACCTTAATTATCAAAAAAAAATGCCCACGCTAGCGTATCCCTCACGTATCCGTGACATACACGGCCGCCCGGAAGTACGGGCGCGCACGTGAGCGGGTAATCACTTTTCATTTTTGGATTCACCGGAGTAGTCGATAAGAAAATTTATATTATTTATTTCTTCCAATTAACTCCTTTGTTTTATAAGGCCCATTGCCTTATAATCATTTAATTGTCCAAATATTTTTTCTGCATTAACGTCACAGCCGTAAATTATTTACTTTATTGCTGTATTTCTTGTTTTTGTAGCGGACGATACTCTGAGAAGCACGTGGATTACCCCACCCGCTAATTTCAGTTACCGTCTTCGGGTGCGGAAGTCGTGCTGTTTTCAATACTTTTTCCCTACCCTGTTAGCGATAGAAGCTTATCTATTGCTGTATTAATTCATTGATTGTTCAATTCAATTCAATATTTGTGAAAATAATTTTGTAAAAAATTTATTTCAAGAATACGTGTCCAAGCTTCCGGTGTCCCCGTAGCGTGGATATAAATAAAATAATAAACAATTTTATTTAGTCTTGTGTTTTGTGCATAAATTGAATAATGACTATGTCAATCAATGGTGAAGGGATGCGTAGCCCATGTGGTCATGCTGTGCACCTATGGGATTCGCATCCGACCTGCGTTGTGTGCACCAAATGCACACAGGCTTCACCTTGCGAGTATTGCTCTTCATGGCCTATTTCCATTTGGAAAAAGGTCGTGCGGAGTAAGACTCGCAAAAGCAGGAAGGTAAAGAAGACCCCAAAGAGGGTGCCTTTATCTTCATCGAGTGAGGCAGAGTTCGAGGGGTTCTCCCAACCGGACTCTGCGACGGTGTTGAGTGAGTCGAAGGGCGCTGCTGAGCCTTCTTCTCCACTCAACACAACCGTTTTTCCGCGCGCTGAGGAAATTCGGATGGTAGCTTTGGGTGAGAGTTGCTCCGTCGGGAAACGTCAGACACCGTACGGAAACAGCGGGGAAAATGCTCAGCTGGAACATTCAACCGCTGAACCTCACCATCTGACGCCTGGTGTTGTGGCTGGGCCTTCGAAAGAAGGAGATGCCTTCGGTAGCTTTCCGGGAAACTGCATGAGTTGTACTGATCCGACACCATACTCTGAGCTACAGCGGTCTTCGGACAGCTGCAGAGTACCGGTTACCTACGTCGGCGGACGTATTCGGAGACTTTGTATAGTGCAGCTTCACTCCTGCCTATGCATAGTCAACCGGGTTTTGGTTGGGCTGAGCAACAAAACCCAAATGCCGAGGCACGTCTGGTCACCGGGCAACCGGAGAGTTTGTTAATTTGTTAATTAATGACTCGACCTGTCACCAGTCAGTCCTTTTTGGACTCGACTGGGCCAGTCAGTCACATTGCCATGACTAGACCAGGTAGTCGCTCACTTAGCCGTGATGCGACAGGGCAAAGGTCTTATTGCAAGGACCCAGCCAGGCAAAAGGTTGGTCATTTAGCAACGATTCATCCTGGCAGTCAGACTATCTTAAATGATTCGACGACTGGCCAAACTCGTGCGCATGTACCCATGCCGCATCAGGTCAGTAGCCCATTTCATTTTGGTGCTACGAGCCAATCGGTCACGCCTGTGAACACGACACAAACATCAGTGTCTTATGTAAACACAGGGCAACCGAGTAGTCAGGCATTTTTCAATGCCTCGTCTACACTGCCGGACGGCTATGTAAACATGGCGCGTCCAGGCACGGGTTCTGTGGTGATAGACCGGATTGATTCTAATTATCAATCGATCTCTGCTCCACTACAGAATCAGAATAATTATAAACCAGGTATTGCACCGGGTTCTATTATTCCTCTGTCTTCCATCGGGTATGGGGGTTACGAAAAAACTTTTTCTTCCCCTGGGGGGACAGTGTATGTCGCTAGAGAATACGCTGCCCCTCAATACCAGCCACCGGTCCATACTATGGAACCGTTAGGTGTTAGACAAGGTTTAACGGCCTACCGGGATCAGCATTACCCATCTCATGGGGATTCACTGCTCTTGGGGGGACACCTATTTGATAGGCAGTCCGGTTATAGGCAACCTCGGGATCAGAATACATTGCGTCATTCTGTGAAAGAGAGGTCGAAACCGTCCCATACGGTCAGTTCGGCCCCGGCAGAAGATTTTGTACGGCCGCCCTCTGCTGCGGAGAGGGGGCCTGCTTCGCAAAATCTTCGGCAGAACATGGATTATTCTGATTTATCCATGTCTGAGTCGGACATAGATCTACCGGTTGGAAGACCGAGTAGACAACCTCAGAGGAGTACACACAACCCTACATCTTCGTCTAACGATGATGAGGGAAATAGGTCTCCTTCCGATGAGGAGCCAGCTGTAGAGCGTTGGTCTTTTCAGCAGGCTATTGACAAAGTATTTCGGGTGGTGCCGAATACTTTATGCCCTAAGGTTGACGCTCCCCCACGTCGGAAAAACCTTTCGAGGAACTTAATGTACACGCTTTTACGCCAGTGCACTTGCTTCCTCAAGCTAACAACTTGTGCAGGTTGTTAGACCAATTACAGTCGACCAGGTCTCTAGAGGCTATACCTCCAGGCTGGTCGGTCCCAGGACCCATTTCTAAGGAATGGGTCAACCCTAAAGCGTATTCTACGTCTAAGGAGTTCTTCCCTGTCAAAGTGCCAGCTTTAGACGGGGATGCAGCTACACTGGGGTTAACTGCACCCGCTTCTGTCCAGGTCTCTTCTAAGACACTAGAGAAGTGGGAGGCCAGAGCAAGACTGGGTGTAATGGTGTCATCTCATGACAACCATTTCGCAGTCGCTCTGTCTTTGTTGTTGAAAGAGGAGAATATCTCTAGCCTAGGGGCTAACAGAATTCTCGAAGCTTTCGACACAGGCAACAGGCATCTCATGGCACTGAATCTTCAGACCGCCACAGAGATACTGTCCATGAGGAGGGACGCAGTGCTAGTTGCTCCTAACTCATTGCTAGGTGCTAGCAAGGACAGCCTGAGAGCCGCACCATTGGAGTCGAAACAACTCTTTGGTGGAAGGATTGCTGCGGTGACAGCTTCTGATGCTTCAGAACAGTCTCGACGCCTTTCGGCGAACGCAGCTAAGGCTTTTGCGCAGGGCCAGAAACGTTCAGCGTATTCTGCGAATGTGGGTAGTTCTAAGAAACCCAACCCAGCAAAGAAGCCAAAACGGGATGTGAAGGCGTTTCAGCCTAAACAAACCCCTTCCACGGGTCAAAAATCGGCTAAACCGAAGCGCCCCTATCAGGGTACTAAACATCGGCAGCCTACTAGAGTTAACACGAATCCGAAGCCGTAGCCCTAGGGATTCGCTCCTCTCTATGACAATCCCAAGGTCGGAGATTGCAGTCGGGGGCCGCCTGTCATTTTTCACGGAGGAGTGGGAAAGTGTCACAGAGGATCGTTGGATTTTGTCTGTGATACAGGAAGGGTATCTGATTCCCTTCATTTCCCCCCCTCCTCTGACAAGCGTGCCGATCGACATGTCATCACGTCATCCAGCCATGTCAGAGGTGATTTCATCGCTTCTGAAAAAGAATGCCATAGAGAGGGTTCTCAACCCCAATTCTCGGGGTTTCTACAGCCGTCTTTTCCTTGTTCCGAAGAAAGACGGCAGGTGGAGACCGGTTATAGATTTATCTGCGCTAAATCTATTGATTCCGGTCGAGAAATTCAAAATGGAGTCGACCCGCTCCATCCGAGTAGCAATTCGGAAAGGCGACTGGGCGATCTCTCTAGACCTAACAGACGCCTATTATCACATCCCGATCGCTTCCTCCTCGAGGAAATACCTTCGGTTTGTGATAGAGGGAGAAGTGTTCCAATTCAGGGCTCTTCCCTTCGGCCTCAAGTCCGCCCCTCGAGTGTTTACGAAGATAATCAGTGCTGTGGGAGCCTTTCTTCGCATGAAAGGACCCCAACTTCTTCAATACTTCGACGATTGGCTTCTCCACAGGACGGATCGTGTACTTCTAATTCACGATCTATCCCTAGCCTGGCGGACCATTCTGCGGTTGGGTTTAATACCCAACAAGCAGAAGTCGGAATTAATTCCGTCAAAGAGGTTCACGTTCGTGGGTATGACGTTTCTCACCGACTTAGCGGTAATTCGACTACCTTCGGACAGAGTCGATTCTCTGTTACAGAAAATCAGTCTCGCACTGGACCAGGCTGCGGTAACAGCCCGATCCATGCTGTCACTTCTGGGTTCCCTGAGTGCAGCAGCCGACGTAGTCTTTCTAGGAAGGCTCCACATGCGACCCCTTCAGTTTCTTTTTCTGTCCCGGTGGCGTCCGTCTGTGGACTCACTGGAACAGGAGATAGCTCTGACGGATTTCTTCAAGTCCCACCTTTGGTGGTGGCTGGATCCGTTAATCTATCAACAAGGAGTACCCTTACTCACACCACCTCCGGATCTGTACCTATTTACAGATGCCAGCGCTGCGGGTTGGGGAGCTCATTAGAGCAGCAGGGCCTAACAGCCCAGGGCATGTGGACAGCGGAGGAGAAGTGTTTTCACATAAACAACTTGGAACTGAGGGCAGTCCTGCTAGCCCTCAATCAGTTGTCTGCCTCCATTGCGAACAAAACTGTTTTGTTGTCGACGGACAACACTACTGTTGTGTCTTACATTCGAAGGCAAGGAGGAACACTGAACCAGAGTGTGTTGAACTCAGTGTTCATGCGGATTGGGACACCCCTGGTGGATCTTTTCGCCACCAGAGTCAATCATCGGCTGTATCTCCAATGTACGATCCTGCAGCTTGGGCAGTGGACGCACTGACCCTCGATTGGAACCACCTGTTCGGGTATGCGTTTCCCCCGTTCATACTGGTTCCGATTGTACTTCAAAAGGTTCTTCGCTCGCAGTGCAAAATACTGTTGATAGCACCCTGTTGGCCCCAGAGGTCGTGGTTCAGCGACCTCCTGGCCTGTCTCTCGGCAAATCCAATACGACTTCCTATTCAAGAAGACGTACTGTTTCAGCAACCAGGTCGGCGTCTTCATCCCAACCTGGCAATGCTACATCTTCACGCTTGGACATTATCAAGCGTTCTGTCCGAGAGAGAAACTTGTCTCAGAAAGTTGCCTCTCATATCGCACATTCAAGAAGACGATCCACTAGAATCGTTTATGATTCCAAGTGGAAAGTTTTCTCAGATTGGTGTGGTACAATGTCGATCAATCCGGAGTGTCCCTCTGTAACTGCGGCGGATTGCCGATTTCCTTCTTTTTCTTTTCGAAGAAAAACAGCTGGCAATTAGTACGGTAAAGGGCTACCGTTCTATGCTATCGAACACGTTTAAGTTCATTGGGGGAGAGAGTATTGGTTCAAATCCTTTTCTCTCGGAACTTATACGATCTTTTGAATTAGAAAAACCCGTTTGTAGGAGTTTAACTCCAAAATGGGATTTATCTTGCGTCCTTTGGTCGCTTACTAGAGCTCCATACGAGCCTCTGGTATCGGCGTCTTTAAAGTTTCTAACTTATAAAACCGTCTTTCTTTTAGCTTTCGCTACAGCTCGTCGAAGGAGCGAGTTACACGCTCTTTCGGTAGAAACAGGGCACATCAGATTCAATGAATCTGATGGCTCTTTCACTCTACTCTGTCAACCGGGGTTCCTGGCTAAAAACCAGTTACCTTCGGTTTTACCTTCGCCGATCACAGTTCCCAGCCTTTCAGCGACCTGTGGTCCTTTGGATTCTGACAGAACCCTTTGTCCCGTTAGGTCTCTTAAGCATTATCTTAAGAGAGTTGAAGGGACTAGGGGTCGGAGAAAGAGGTTATTTCTTCCTCTTATAGGTTGTAAAGATATTTCGGCGGCGTCTATTTCCCGCTGGATATCTATTACTATTAAATTAGCTTATAAAGACCTTTCAAGTCGAGATCTCTCGTTTCTGCGGATTCGTCCTCACGAGGTTAGAGCTCTCTCTACAAGTTGGGCGTTCTCTAATAATGTTCCTCTTGAAGAGATTCTTCAAGCAGCAGTATGGAAGACGCAATCAACCTTTTCGTCTTTCTACTTACGTTCTATGGCTAGTCAGTTAGAGAACTTGTTCTCTCTGGGTCCCCTTGTGGCTTCTCAGCGAGTTGTTCGCTAATTCACATAATCCAACACATAAATAAAGTGAATACCGATTGAACCTGTATTCAATCCCCTCTATCACTTTATACAACCGTTGGAATCAAGTATGTTTGTTCTGAAAATAATATGGAATAATATACTACAACGTACCTGGAACGACAGTAAGTATTGGTCGAACCTCCCGTCCTATGCTACGAAGTCATCAGGTATTAAATGACTGGTAATGTATTTTTGATATAAAAATGAAGTTTTTTAAAGTAAAACATATTTTTATTAGAAAATACTTACCAGCCAAAACTTAACGGTGAATGAAAAGTGATTACCCGCTCACGTGCGCGCCCGTACTTCCGGGCGGCCGTGTATGTCACGGATACGTGAGGGATACGCTAGCGTGGGCGTTTTTTTTTGATAATTAAGGTGTATAGAGATGATATATCGGGTATTAAATGACTGGTAAGTATTTTCTAATAAAAATATGTTTTACTTTAAAAAACTTCATTTTCTCAGACACTGTGTAAGCTGTTGCTTTGAAACTTCACACACTTATTCAGGGTTATTATATGGCCCTGTATGTCAGGTCCCATAATTCTGGAATGGATTTTGACTGAATTGTGCCTCTTTTTGGACTTAGAATTTTGGTCAAACCTTTGCGTGCAGGGCCTTTTCTCAGACACTGTGTATGCTGTTGCTTTGAAACTTTACACACTTATTTAGGGTCATTAGATGACCTTGTATGTCATGTCCCATAACTCTGGAATAGATTTTGACTGAATTGTGCCCCTTTTTGGTCAAACCTTTGTGTGCAAGACTGGGAATGATGGGTTATAGTTATAGACTTTTACCAATGCTATAACTGTTCTGAAGTAGGCCCTGATAGACGATGGCCCTGATAGGCGAGCTATATTGTCCTCCGACAACTCTTGTTCCATAATGTTTTCAAATGTCATCCGCTGCAGAGGTCAGAAAGCATCTGTATATGAGAATGGGTTAAACATCTCAAATGCTCTGGACATCTCAAATGCTCTGGAAATATGTTGAAATGTACTTGTTTTTCATTTTCCATGAGAGATTGGAAATCTTTCTTACCCTTTCCTACATACAGAAATACTGATGCATCTGCGTAAATGTTTTAAACTGGATACTAGAGTATATATACAAGAGAAAGTTGATGCAACGCATCAATGTCGCCGGAAATCCATACTGCTGCAGTGAGTTATGCATAACACTTACATTATAGTAGTTGAATAAAACCAGTTATCAACTAAAGGGCATATTGGAACATCAGGGGTGGGCTCAATTAAGTGAAAATGTATCATAACTTGCATTTTTTTTTGTCAACGAAGTGAATGTCCTTCATTGAAATATAATTAAAGCCTTTCATTGTTTATTATCAATCTCCATTCTAAGGTAGGTTGACCATATACACAGCCAACTAATTAATGATCATAAACAGGAAATGAGTAATCTTGCCAATCATTAGTCTACTCATGTTTTAAAATGATATAATGATGAGCCCCCTTGTGTCAATGATGCATAACAATATGCAGATCAGAAGCAAAATGCGTGTAGGGCATCTAATAACACATTTAAAATTGTCAAGGACGAAATAATTTTGTATGAAAGACCCGATTCGTTTCTTCTTCGCATAGTTGTCGTTCTTTACACTCTTTTTATAGGCAGAGAGTGTGTTTTTTACACTCTCTTTATCTATAGGCAGAGAGTGTTCATTCAAAGTAATTTTTATATAAAAACCAGTTTTATCTCAGTTTGTTCTTTTCGTCATTTGTTTCGAACCAAATAAACATTAAATTAAATCACCTAGCTATAATTAACTACTTGTAAGTGATTGTAAAGAACGGCTCTCTGCAAAGGTGATTTATCTACGCAGTCGGTATTCGGTAGTCACTTGATCAACATATTTAGCTTAGAAACAGTTCCTATTTTAGATATAGTCATGGATTAACATTATTAAATGAATTCTACATAAATCAAGACATATCTCTTTGAACATGAAAATAACATTCAGTAAGTTAAAATTTCTACTAAAAGGAGAATTTGACGTGATTTTTATCTCAATATTGACACATAACAGTCTGCAGCAAGTCTAGCAGGGACTCTTAAATTGTCTTCGTAAATAAGACAAAAAAACATAAATCCGAGTCAAAATAAAGAAACTGCAATTAAATACTTAAAACATCGGATTATTTATTTCATTTTAGATGTGTCATAACTAAGTGTTTTTAAACAATCACAATTTTAATATGTTCAAGACATTTAAATTTGTTTTTTTCTAATAATATTAACTCTCCTCCCATGTCATTTCCCAAAAGCTATTAAAAATAGAAGTCGCGGGCTTCTGCCCGGCGACTAATGATGTATAATTATATTTTATTTTCACAGCTTTCTGCTGCACTAATAAATTTATCACAATTGAGACTTCCCATCACTATGAAGCAACAGAAGCAGGATTAGGACAGGATTCAAATTAAACCTTTTCCTATAACATATACAACAAATCTGCAGCAGACGACTTCGAAAATTCCTAGATAAATATCGGCCTTTCTTTCGGACGCCTCTCTGGCAGATGACTTGAAAACATTGTGACAGAAGTAGAAATAGCTTATAATGAACAATTTCTACATTTGCCGCAATGTTTTCAAATCAGATGAGTCTTTGATTATCAAACTTTTACTCAGATAGATATTTTCCATATTTTTGCCTAGATGTTTTCAAAGTTGTCTGCTGCAGATTTGAATATGGGAAAGAGATTAACGAAAGTGTATTTATTGCATAGATATATGAACATATTGTGGGAAAAAGAGAAATTGATCATTATGAGCAATTTTTAGCTCGACTTTTGAAAAAAACGAGTGCTATTGTCATGACCCTGGCGTCGGCTGTGGCGGCGGTGGCGGTGGCGTGGTCGACCGGTTAAGGTTTTTTGTTTAGCTCTTTTTTTCTCTCCCTATCAGTCGAGCGTCTGTGCTGTACGCGGTGCTCTTGTTCATTTTGCCACAATGTTTTCAATAGTCGTCTGCCGCAGATGCATGAAAATGTGTCTGTAAAAGTGGGAAAAGAGTTAACCCTTTCCCACAAATAACCGCTTTCTGACGCCACTGCAGCAGACAACTTTTGAAAACATTGCGGTAAAAGGATAAATTGCTGGAGACGAGCAATTTCCCCTTTTGCCACAATGTTTTCAATTTTGTTCAGTAATTATATATACTTTCATTTACAGAGATTTTCAGTGGTTTTGCTTAGATGTTTTCAAAGTCGTCTGCTGCAGATTTGCTGTATGTGGGAAAGGGATAATCCTTCAGATTTGTCACTTTATAGTAACAGAAGCAGGATTACATATAGTTGTCTACCATATTGCACAATAAGTTATTATCGTCTGCAACACTTGAAAAATACAATGTTTATTTGAAATTCGTGCTTAAATTGAATCTGAGTGTCAAGCAGTTCCGATCTTGGATAAGCTGGGTCTGATTTTGGATTCAAACTGTTTGCCTAGGTTATTAACGGTTGGTTAAATAGGAAGCTTGTGTGCCAAGAGCTAAAAAGAATGTGTTCACAAAAACTGTTTTGTCATAAGTTTGTCAGTTTGCCCAAATCAGACATGTCATTAAGCTGACAATGTTGATACTGTAAGAGAGTCAGAATAATACTATAATTCTTTATCTCTCTCAAGTAATGGATGGAAGGAATCCGGCATGGCCTAGTCATTAAAGTGGGGTATTTGGAACAGTGCATCACGGATTCCACCGCTGTGAATAGCAGTCATGGTTGATCTTAATTGAGTGCCTTAAATGTGCATGGCACTTTTTCTAGCCTAGTACAGGTTTGCTTAACCCTTTTCCTCATTCTGACGACTCTGCAGCAGACAGCTTTTTGAAAACAAAGTGACAAAAAGAAGAAATTGCTCAAAACGAGCAATTTCTTCTTTTGCAACAATGTTTTCCACTTTTCGTCATATTATCCATTCTATTATAGAGATTTTCTATTTTTAGCTCACCTATGCACAAAGTGCAAGGTGAGCTATTGTGATCACAGTTTGTCAGGCTTCCGTCCGTCGTACGTCTTCAGCTTGTTAACACTCTACAGGCTCCATTTTGCATCCAATCTTCATTAAAGTCTATCAGAACATTCATCTCCATCAAATCTTGGACAAGTTTGAAACTAGGCCATATGAGGTCAAAAACGAGGTCAGTAGGTCAAATTGAAGGGAAATCTTGTTAACACTTGCCACATTTTCAACTTGAGCATGTCTTTATCAGAATGTTTGTCTTGATGATATGTAGGTCAAGTTCGAACATGGGTCATGTCGGGTCAAAAAGTAGGTCACTAGGTCAAATTAAAAGAAAATCTTGTTAACACTCCAGAAGCCGCAATTTTTTGTTAGAATGTTTGTCTTAAAGATATCTAGGTCAAGTTCAAATATGGGTCATATTGGGTCAGAAACTAGGTCACTAGGCCAAATTGAGGGAAAATCTTGTTAACTCTGTAGAAGCCGCATGTTTTGCCTCAGCAGCTTGAAATTTGGTCAGAATGTTGTGCTGAATGATATCTAGGCCAAGTTTGAATATGGGTCATGTAGGGTCAAAAACTAGGTCACTAGGGCAAATTGAAGGAAAATCTTGTTAACACTTTGGATGCCACATTTTTTGCTTAAGCAGCTTGAAATTTGGTCAGAATATTTGTCTATATTATATCTAGGCCAAGTTCGAATATGGGTCATGCCAGGTCACTAGGCCAAATTGAAGGGTAATCTTGTTAACACTCTTGATACTGCATTTTTAACTTGAGCATGATAAAACTTTGTCAGAATGTTTTCTTGATGATATGTAAGTCAAGTTCGATCATGGGTCATGTTGGGTCAAAAAATAGGTCACTAGGTCAAATTGAAGGAAAATCTTGTTAACACTTTGGATGCTGCATTTTTTGCTTCAGCAGCTTGAAATTTGGTCAGAATGTTTGTCTGAATTATATCTAGGTCAAGTTCGAATATGGGTCATATTGGGTCAGAAACAAGGTCAATAAAGGAAAATATTGTTCAAACTCTGGAGGCCGCAATTTTACTTTGAGTAGTTGAAAATTTGTCAGAATGTTGTCTTGATGATAATTCTAGTCCATGTTGGAATATGTTTCATATCAGGTAAAAAAATATAGATCACTAGGCCAAATGAAGGAAAATCTTGTTAACACTGTGGAGGTTGCATTCAGAATAATTGTCTTGATGTGTTTTGCATTGCAGTACATTGTATAATTAAGGTGAGCGATCCAGGGCCATCATGGCCCTCTTGTTTGATAAAATATGTTCAAAGTCGTCTGCTGAAGAATTGTCGTATAAGGGAAAGGGTTAAGTTTGAATAAGCCTCACCGTGATACAACTGAAGAAATGTTGTCAACAACTTAAAATATCCAAAAAGAAACAAGGATCGGAAGCATATGACGAAAGACATATCAAGAGCTTCATGCACAAAGGTTGTTAAACTACATCTTGTTCAAGATGTAGTTACAACCATTTTGCATCATGCATGAAACCAGTGATACTATTAGACCTTGATTAGATTGAGTAAACTGATCTTTGATCCACAATATCTTTTATTATATTTAACCAGTTCCCACCTACAACATATTTGCAGCAGACGACTTCGAAAGTATCTGGGCAAACACACGGTAAAGCTCTATAAATGTAGGTATCATTACTGAAAAGAGTTAAAAACATTGTGGCAAAAGGAGAAATTGCTCGTTTTGAGCAATTTCTCCTTTTGACACAGTGTTTTCAAAAGTCGTCTGCAGCAGAGGTGTCAAATAGCATCTATATGTGGGAAAGGGTTAATCCCTTTCCCACACATAACAAATCTGCAGCAGAAAATTTTGAAAGTATCTAGGTTAATCCCTTTCCCACATATATATAACAAATCTGCAGATGATTTTGAAAAGCTTGTGGTGGAAATTATGAAACTGAAAATTATTGTGTTTACTATAATTATTCAAAAGAAGATAAATCGATGTCAGAATATGTGTCTGCCTGTGGGCTAGGGTTAAACTCTATCATCACTGAGATGATTTACTCGAGTTCCCACAACATTGGGTTTGAAGGTCAAATAAGGATTTTGGAACTTGAAACAATCTTTTCAGATTCTATTCAATTATTGTACTTTCTTAAAGACTTAAAGTATGGTATTAGTGGCTGTCCAAAGCAAAAGTCATTGTCAGTAAGTGTCATTCCATGGTATATTTAACTCTTTCCCAGAAGTCCAGATAAAGAGGGGTATTCAGCTCTTTTCCTCACAATATCTCTCTTTAAGTCCAACTAATGATGTGGTTACTCAAAAGAATCGTCTCACTGAGACGATTCTTTTGAGTACCAACAACATAGGGTTTAAGGGTCAAAAACCATTTTAAAACATGCAGAACGCTTTTCTAGAGCTCTGCTTTCCCCCTTACAACTAATCTGCTGCAGTTGACTTCTAGGGAAAAATAGGAACACACTCTATAAACGAAAAGATAATTTGAATAGAGTTAAAAGCAATCTGGGAAAATATCTCGTCAAGAGCAATTTCTCTTTTTGCCACAATGTGTTCAAAGACCATTTGCTGCAGAGGCATTAGAATGGGTCTGCAGGTGGGAAATGGTAAAGTTATTATATAGCTGTTTCAAAGAAAGGGTACCAGAGTGAGCAATCATCTTCGGTGTCTGAGATCACAATTACAGATTGTTATAGATATAATTGATGGTCTTTGGCATATATATATATGCATGGAGAAATGAAAAAATGTAAATATTTAAAGTGACTCTGATTCTGGTCATGTGTATTTATAATAGGAGAAACCTTTTCCTTTAACCATTTCCCTCATATAGGCGCTTTGAAAGAAGACGGCTTTTTGAAAACATGGTGACAAAACAAGAAATTGCTCAAAACAAGCAATTTCTCCTTTTGTCACCATGTTTTTAACTCTATTAGATTATTGTATTTTCATTTAAAGGGAGTTTCCAATTTGTTCAGGTATGTTTTCGAAATTGTCTGCTGCAGATGTGTTGTATGTGGGAAAAGGTTAAGCTTATTAGGTAAACAATTGCTATAAGTGGAGATCGAAGCTTTTTCCTTTAATCTTATAAACAATTCCCTTTTACCCTTCTCCCACGTACTTGATGCTTGACACTTCTGCAGAGGACATCTTTAATTGAAAACATTGTGGCAAAAGGAGAAATTGCTCAATTAATTAGCAAGTTTTCCTTTTCCCACAATGATTGAAACTTCAGTAATCATACTTTTGTTTATAGAACTTTCCCCATTTTATTTGTTCAGAATTCTTCAGTCGTCTGCTTCAGAATTGTTGTATGTAGGAAACGGTAAATCTTTCAAACAATTGCGTAAAAACATACCTTAATCTTTTTGGTAAGAATTATATAAATATAAAAAAAGGGCAGTAGTAAAAGTTATTGACAGCAGACACACACATACACATCATCCATTCCACTGTACAGGAAATAAGGTAGATATTAGGAAGCTTATGAATGTTTGTCACAGGTTAAAATTCTGAACATTATTAAATGTTATACTTTTGTAGACTTAGATTTGTTTGTATGTGGAAACCGGATTAATTATTATAATTTGAAGGCTATATAAATATGAATCATTCCATAAGAAAACTAACATTGTGGATAATGTATCGACCAAGATCAGCCTGGGCAGTCCGTGCAGGCTAATCCGGGCCGACACTTTCAGTCTCTGGGGGATAGAGGTATAAACAGTAATTCTACAGGAGGCGAACAGTGTCTGTCTGGTTAGCCTGCACGACATGCTTAATAGGCTGATCGATCTGGGTCGATGCTTTACGCAGAGTCCACAATGTTGGTTTTCTCGTGGGATGGCTCATAAGGGAATAGGAATCCGCTGTGATCGAGTGGTTAGCGTCGGGGATTTCGAAACCGGGTGTCCCGGGTTCGATCCCCAGTCGCGGCACTACGGTCATGGTGGAGTGCCCTTGGGCAAGGCACATTTTCTAGCCTAGTACTGGTTTGTTTACCCAGGGATCATGAATAATTATGTCTCCCCCATTACATGGGGGTGACATATTGTTTTTGCCCGTTCCGCCCGTCCTTCCGTCCGTCTGTCCGTCCGTCCTTCCGTCTGTCTCACTTGTTTCCGCTCAATAACTGAAGAACGCTTGGGCGTAGGAACTTCATACTTGGTATGCAGGTTGGTCATGACCAGTAGCTGACCCCTATTGATTTTGATAACAGAAGGTCAAAGGTCAAGGTCATGGTGACCTTGTGAGGTAACAAATGGTTTCCGCTCAATAACTGAAGAACGCTTTGGCTGAGGAACTCCAAACTTGGTATGCAGGTTGGCCATGCCTAGTAGAATACCCCTATTGATTTTGAGGTCAGTACGTCTAAGGTCAAGGTCACAGTGACCATGAGCTTGAAAGGTCACAGTGACAATGAGCTGATAAATAGTTTTTGCTTGGGCCCAGGAACTTCATAATTGATGTGCAGGTTGGTCACCACCAGCAAATGACCCCTATTAATTTTAAGGTCACTAGGTCAAAGGTCAAGGCCACAGTGGTCAAGGTCACATCCGTCACACTTGTTTCCGCTCAATAACTGAAGAACGCTTGGGCATAGGATCTTCATACTTGGTATGCAGGTTGGTCATGACCATTAGATGACTCCTATTGATTTTGATGTCAGAAGGTCAAAGGTCAAGGTCATGGTGACCTTGTGAGGTAAAAAATGGTTTCCGCTCAATAACTGAAGAACGCTTGGGCCGAGGAACTCCATACTTGGTATGCAGGTTGGCCATGCCCAGTAGAAGACCCTATTAATTTTGAGGTCAAAGTCAATGTCACAGTGACCTTGAGCTGAAAGGTCACAGTGACAATGAGCTGAAACATTGTTTTTTGCTTAATAACTGTAGAATGCTTTGGCCATGGAAGTTGATACTTGGTGTGCAGGTTGGTCACCACCAGTAGATGACCCCTATTGCTTTTGAGGTCACTAGCTTGAAGGTCATGGTCATGGTAACCTTCAGCTGAAAAATGGTTTCCTCTCAATAACTAAAGAATGCTTATGTTGAGGAACTTCATACCTGGTGTGTAGGTTGGTCCTAACCAGTAAATGACCTTTATTGAATTTGTTTGATTTTGAGGTCACAAGGTCAAATGTCGAAGGTCACGGTAACCTTCAGCTGAAAAATGTGTTTTACTCAAGAACGCTTATACCCAGGAACTTCATACTTGGTGTGCAGCTTGGTCCTAACCTGTAGATGACCCCTATTGATTTTGATGTCAGTAGGTTAAAGGTCAAGGTCGCGGTGACCTTTGGCTGAAAAATGGTTTCCGCTCAATAACTGAAGATTGCTTGGGCCCAGGAACTTCATACTTGGTGTGCAGGTTGGTCACCAGCAGCAAATGACCCCTATTGATTTTGAGGTCACTAGGTCAAAGACCAAGGTCATGGTAACCCTCAGCTGAAAAATGGTTTCTGCTCAATAACTGAGGATTGTCACTGTTGCTTCATCTCCAGTCCAAAACTAAAGAATTCATCTCCATCATTACTTTTCCTCCCCTACGACCACACAAATGGGGAGACAAGCGCTTTTTCAAAAAAGCAATCTCTAGTTAAATTTAATTACGCGCTAAATGACCTTAGCTGTCGATGCGCCATAAAACAATATACATTCATTCATAAGGGAATATTTAGTTCAGGGTACTGTACTCTGAATGCGATTTTATATTTTGACTGTAACAATGCAATGTGTAATTTCAAAAATTTGAGACTTAAAGGGAATATTGTGCTGCAATACAGTACCTCACTTTGTATAACTCTTTGCATGCTAAATTATTTACTTCTACTATATTGTCGTCTGCAAAATTTTGACAGATCAGTCCCCACGTTTTGTGGGGACTGATCTGGATCCAAACTGTTTGCAAATGTCATCAATGGTTGACAAAACCCGCCGCTTAGCGTGCTAAGAGATAAGTTTGAAAGGGTTAAATTAATGGGGGAAGAAAGTAGATAAGAGATAATGTAAGATCAAATGTAGATACACTGTCAAACATTGGGTAATTCAAGAACCTATTGGGACAAGTAAGTGAAGTTATTTTCTTAATTAACTTGATCAATCCTTTCCAACCTAACCCTTTCCCACATACAACATAACTGCAGAAGACGGCTTTCAAAACATCTTTACAAAAATTTGGAAATTTGCTATATTAATGAAAGGAAATTATTGAATTCCGTTTGAAACATTGTGACGAAAGGGGAAATTGTGCATCATGAGCAATTTCTTCTTTTGTCAGAATGTTTTCAAAAGAGGTCAGATGTCTGTTGTAGAAACCAACTGTATATGGGAAAGGGTTAAGACGCATTTTAGCTGCAGCAGATTATTAAAAACATAGTGTCAAAAGGAGATATTACTCATAATTTTAGCTATGGTCTTGCTCCTTTTTCCGCAATGTTTTAAAATCTATCTAGATATTTTCAAAGTCGTCTGGCCAGTAGATTTGTTGTATGTGGGAAGAAATAGATTGAACACATTGAGATATCTCTTGGGATTATTCTCAACTCTGCATATGTTAAAGCCTCGGTTAAGTCTGTAACAACAAGAGTTGTCAATCCAGGGGATGTCAGTTAGAACCCCAGTTGGGCAATCGATTCTCTCTGACGATTAACAAAAGTATTTGTTTCCTAAGTGTCATTACTGCAATTTAAATGGCTTAAAATGGTCTATGTGGAAAGGTTACAGTCAGCTGCCTCCAGGGAACAATGTGGTGTGGACTGAGATCGGTGCGAGCGTATACTCACTCACTGTCTGGTAACACACGGCTGTAGGTGGACTGGTCCCAGTGATGTAACTGCCATGGAAAACTGTCGTAAATGGCATTTAACCCTTTCCCTCATATAGACGCTTTCTGACGCCTCTGCAGCAGACAGCTTTTTGAAAACATAGTGACAAAAGAAGAAATTGCACAAAACGTGCAATTTCTCCTTTTGACACAATGTTTTCCACTTTTAGTCATAGGTTACCCATTCAACTATAGAGATTTTCTATATTTTGACAAAATAAGTTCAAAGTCGTCTGCTGCAGAATTGTCGTATGAGGGAAAGGGTTAACCATTTTCCACCCGCAGACGCATTTTGACGCAACAGCAGCAGACGGCTTTTGAAAACATTTTGGCCAAAGATGAAATTGCTCATGATGAGCAATTTCTCCTTTGGCCACAATGTTTTCAACTTTATTTAACAATAAAGCTATCTATTATGGATTTCTTTTAGGTTTTTGTCAGTATGTTTTTAGCTCACCTGTGCACGAAGTGCTCAAGGTGAGTTATTGTGATCGCCCTATGTCCGGCGTCCGTTGTCCGTCGTCCGTCAACATTTTCTCCTCTGTAACCGGTGGGTCAACTGGGATGAAACTTCACAGAAAGCATCCTCTCAATGTCCTCACCAGAATTCCTTAAAATTTTCGGGATCCATGCATAATTCTGGTTTCCATGGCAACGAAATGAAAAAACTTCAAAATTCTTAAAAAATCTTCTCCTCCGAAAGTGTCAGGCCGATTTTCAAATGATTTTGTAGAAATGTTCCTCGGTTGACCCTCTATCAGATTCCTTCAAGCCATGTTGATTGGTCGAAAAACATGGCCGCCAGGGGGGGCGGGGCTATTTTTCCTTATATGGCTATAGTGCAAACTTAAATAATCTTCTCCTCCGAAAGTGTCAGGCCGATTTTCAAATAATTTTGTAGAAATGTTCCTCGGGTGACCCTCTATCAGATTCCTTCAAGCCATGTTGATTGGTCGAAAAACATGGCCGCCAGGGGGGGGCGGAGCTATTTTTCCTTATATGGCTATAGTGCAAACTTAAAAAATCTTCTTCTCCAAAAGTGTCAGGCCGATTTTCAAATAAATTTGTAGAAATGTTCCTTGGGTGACCCTCTATCAGATTCCTTCAAGCCATGTTGATTGGTCGAAAATCATGGCCGCCAGGGGGGGGCGGGGCTTTTTTGCCTTATATAGCTATAGTGCAAACTTAAAAAATCTTCTCCTCCAAAAGTGTCGGGCCGATTTTCAAATAATTTTGTAGAAATGTTCCTTGGATGACCCTCTATCAGATTCCTTCAAGCCATGTTGATTGGTCAAAAAACATGGCCGCCAGGGGGCGGGGCTATTTTGCCTTTTATTGCTATAGTGAAAACTTAAAAAATCTTCTCCTTCAAAAGTGTCAGGCTGATTTTCAAATAATTTTGTAGAAATGTTCCTAGGGTGACCCTCTATCAAATTCCTTAAAGCCAAGTTGATTGGTTGGAAACTATGCCCGCCAGATGGCGGGGCTTATATAGCTAAAGTGAAAAAAAAAATCAGGTGAGCGATTCCAGGGCCATCATGGCCCTCTTGTTAAAGTTTCTCTGCTTCAGATTTGTTGTATGTGGGGAAGGGTTTAGGAACTGCAATAAATCAATCAAGAGTGTTAAATAATATTTGTAAATAGTGAAGACTGGGACTGAGACTTATCATGGTGTTCATGGTTAACTGGCTCTCAGATGCAACATATTTGCAGCAGACACGAACTGAACGGCATGTAGGCTAATTAAACTATGAGAAATCTGTATACAAATGAAAGTCTCCTTATTGAATTGAGTTGGATTATTTTTGGCAATGATAAATTTCTTCATTTGCCACAATGTTTTCAAATGGCAGAAAGCGTCTGTATGTAATGGAAAGGTTTAATAGAATTAAGCTGTACAAATCCAGAAGCAGATCGAAGCATTTTATAGACTTTCGTTGGCTTATATAAATGCAAAAAATAACTAATTCAAAGAAATATTCAATCTAGGCCCAAGTGATTCTTATCAAGCCCTCCTGCAGTGTTATTAAACAATTAATGTGAATTCCTCCACAAAACGAAGTGGAAACCCAGAAGGGGTTCTGATTAGTATCAACCTTTTTACAGTTTAACCCTTTCGCAAATACAACAAATCTGCAGCAGACGACTTTGAACGTATTTTGTCAAAACATAGAAATTAAATCTCCATAATTGAATGGATAACCTATGAAAAAAAGTGGAAAACATTGTGGCAAAAGGAGAAATTGCATGTTTTGTGCAATTTCTTCTTTTGTCACTATGTTTTCAAAAAGCCGTCTGCTGCAGAGGTGTCAGAAAGCGTCTATATGATGGAAAGGGTTAAATGAAAGAACAATAATTGAATAGAGATGAAAACATGGTGACAAAATGAGAATTTGCTTGTTTTGCGCAATTTCTTCTTTTAATTGTCGCCGTGTTTTTTCAAAAAGACATCTGCAGCAGAGGCGTCAGAAAGCATCTATATGAGGGAAAGGGTTAACCCTGACACTTTGAAATTGCTCATATTTTCAACTTCATTTAAAATTGTTCTTTCATTTAAAGAGTGAAAAATTGTTCTCATTCGTTTGACTAGATAATTTCAAAGTTGTCTGCTGTAGATTTATGTTTGTGGTAAAGGTTCAACGATTTATAAATCAGTATAGTTTTAACCCTTTCCCTCATATAGATGCTTTCTGACGCCTCTGAAGCAGACGGCATTTTGAAAACATAGTGACAAAAGAAGAAATTGCACGAAACGTGCAATTTCTCCTTTTGCCAAAATGTTTTCCACTTTTTGTCATAGGTTATCCATTCAATTATGGAGATTTTCTATATTTTGACAAAATACGTTCAAAGTCGTCTGCTGCAGAATTGTCGTAGGAGGGAAAGGGTTAAAGAACATGAACAATTTCTATCAATAAAAGTATGATTATTGAAAAGAATGGAAAACTTTTTGGCAATAGGTCTGTTATTGAGTGCCATCATAGCTCAGATGGTTGGCAATACTTTCACTGAACAGGCTAGTTTAAGGTGATACAAGTTAACCCTTTCCCACATACAACAAATCTGCAATTTCTCCTTTTGGCACCATGTTTTCAAAAAGCTGTTTGCTGCAGAGGCGTCAGAAAGCGTCTATATGAGGGAAAGGGTTAACTGTGTGACTGTCTGTGACTTTACCCTTTCCAACTTACATCATATCTCCAGCAGACAATTATGCTAACATCTAGTCAAAAATATGGAAAATATCTATAGATGAAAGAATATTTATCGAACAGAGTAATTGAAAACATTGTGACTTCGAATCCTTCCCATTATGCTGTTGCGATTTAAATGCATCTGCAGCAGACTGTTTTTGAAAACATTTTGGTTGGAGGAGCAATTTCTCCATTTGTCACAATGTTTCATCCCTAGTCAATAATTATATCTTTATTATTAGGTCAAAGGTCAAGGTCACTGAATATTAAACGTCTATTTGAAACAATTCAATTGATCTTCCACTTTCAATTGGGGACATATTCCCATACTAACTTCATGCGCTGGTTTATTGACAAGTGAGCTTGGACGGGTTCCTGTTTCACTGATCTAGGTCAAAGGTCAAACTCACAGTGACTTAAATACATCTACGGGTACAAACAATACGAAGAAGGGATTTGTATCGTCAGCGATGCTCTTGTTTATATAGATTCTCTCGCATTTGTTCAAAGTTGTCTGCTTCAGATTTATTTTATGTGGTAAAAGGTTAATTTGTTGATATTTTTTAAAAAAGAAATATAAATAAAAACAAAACATCATGGCAAAAGGAGAAAAATTAATGCTCATTATGTTTTTTCAAAGTGTGTCTGCTGCAGATGTGTCAGAATGTGTCACCATGTGGGAAAAGGTTAAAGAATGTCTTGAGCCAAAAATTGTATAAAAATGTTAACACATCAAAAACAATAGCCCTAATCATAGACTCATAGGTTCGTTATGAGCAATTTCTCCTTTTGTCAGTAATCATTATGTAAATTTCACCATATTTTTTTGTAGATGTTTTCAAAGACATCTGCAGAAGACTTGTTGTATGTCAGGGTAACGGTTAAGAAGTATTTGGATAAAGAATGAAGAAAGTTGTGGTAAAAGTTGAAATCATTTGTTTTGAGCAATAATCTCCATTTCCCGCTATATATATGTTTTCAATGTCAGACCTGAAGACGTCATTCCCTTTCCGTGATGAAAAAAACATCGAAATTCTCTATCAATGAAAGCATTTTAATTGAACAGAGTTGAAAACATTGTGGCAAAAGTAATGTGCTGCAGATGCTTTTAACCCTTTACCTCATATAGATGCTTTCTAACGCCTTTGCAGCAGACAGCTTTTTGAAAACATAGTTACAAAAGAAGAAATTGCTTACATGCAAAAAGCACTTTGAGTCATAATAAATATAAGGTCATCCATTCAATTATAGAGATTTTCTATTTTTTGACAAAATATGTTATATGAGGGAAAGGGTTAAAGGCATCTATATGTGGGAAAGAAATTAACCATTTCCCATATATATAACATATCTGCAGCAGCTTCAGAAACAGCTAGAGCAAAATATTATTATTGAATAGAGTTGAAAACATTGGGACAAATGAAGAAATTGCTCATTATGAACAATTTCTTCTTTTGCCACAGCGTTTTCAAAAGTCGTCTGTTGCAGATGCGTCGAAATGCGGCTAAAAACGGGAAAGGGTTAAGAAGCAAGAGTTGACTGATAACCAAACATCATCACATTTTTGACCCAGATTCCACTGGTTCTATTTTTACTATGTAATAGTAGAGAGATAATGTTTTGTATTGATTTCTGTAGGGCTGTTGAGTGGATGGTTTTCCCTGGCTGAATGTTTTTTTAATGATACCAAGTCATTCCAAAAGAGTGAATGGAAAACATTGTGGCAAAAGGAGAAATTGCACGTTTTGTGCAATTTCTTCTTTTGTCACTATGTTTTCAAAAATGTATTTAAGTTATAGAATGGAAAGTATCCCTGGAGGGGCCGAAAAAGTTGTCAAAATACTCTAGAGCCCAGTAGCTCAGTCGGTAGCGACGTGGGCTGTCAATCCAGGGGTTGTGAGTTCAAATCCAAGTTTGGCCAACATTCTTTCTGATGTTTGACAAAAGTCACTGTGACATGTGTCATTCGTCTTTCACCAATGGGCTGTTTAGCAGTCTATGTGGAAAAGCAACCAGTTGCTTGGAAAGTATGTTGTGTGGTGTGCTGGTGTGGGAAAACCAGGAAACGCATGTATAGGTGAACTGGCTGCCGTGGTATGACTGACTATTGTTGAAAACGGCGTTAAACCCCAATCAATCAATAACCAAATACTCTAGGGAGTCTGGGGAATAAAACTTGTGTCCAGGAAAGTTGACCATTTACTTAGTTGTACGGAAACTGTGGGCATTTTTCTTGGAAAATCCAGAGAATTGATGGCAAATTTTCAGTCAGGTGTAGAAGTTAGACTGGAAAGTATTCATTTAGATCGGGATTCGATGTGTGGTCAGGTTATGCTAAAGACTTAACCCTTTTTTTCCACATACAGACATTTTCTGACACCTCGATCTGCAGCAGACAACTTTCTCCTTTTGCCACAATGTTTTCAACTTTATGCAATAATAAAACTGTTTTTTCATAGAGATTTTTCATATTTTTGCGTAGATATTTTCAGTCATCTCGCTGCTGCAGAATTGTTGTACACAGAATTTTTTTTAACCCTTTCCCTCATATATATATATAGACGCTTTCTGACGCCTTTGCAGCAGACGGCTTTTTGAAAACATAGTGACAAAAGAAGAAATTGCACAAAACGTGCAATTTCTCCTTTTGCCTCAATGTTTTCCACTTTTTGTCAGAGGTTATCCATTCAATTATGGAGATTAATTTTCTATGTTTTGACAAAATACGTTCAAAGTCGTCTGCTGCAGAATTGTCGTATGAGGGAAAGGGTTAAAGCAGACGGTGTTTTGAAAACATAGTGACAAAAGAAGAAATTGCACAGAACGTGCAATTTCTCCTTTTGCCACTATGTTTTCCACTTTTAGTCATAGGTTAACCATCTGACAAAATACGTTCAAAGTCGTCTGAGACCTAAAAGACCTAAATCAGCTTGCATGTTCATTTATTACATCAATATTAACCCTTTCCCACATACAAATAATCTGCAGCAGACATCTTTGAAAACTGAGTTGCAAACACCTGAACAATCTCCATAAAAGATGATTAATTGATAAATATAGTCGAGGACATTGTGATCAAAGGAGAAATTGCTCATCAATGCGTTTGCAGGTGGGAAAGGGTTAAGAAAAGACTTAAGGACATAAATATTTAAGATCTGGTCGAAAAGTCATGGTGAAGACTTAATTAAATTCAGTGGGATAAGGGATTAAATATATAGATATATATAATAACGCCGTTTAGCACATACATCAAATGTGCAACTGTTGATTTTGTAAACATCCAGGTAAAATTATAGAATATCTCTATTATAATGACTAAATAGATTTGAAGACATTGTGGCAAAAGGTTACAAAACAATTATTTAACCCTTTCCCTCATACGACAATTCTGCAGCTAACGACTTTGAACATATTTTGTCAAAAAATAGAAAATCTCTATAATTGAATGGATAACCTATGACCAAAAGTGGAAAACACGTGGCAAAAGGAGAAATTGCTTGTTTTGAGCAATTTCTTCTTTTGTCACTATGTTTTCAAAGAGCTGTCTGCTGCAGAGGCGTCAGAAAGCGTCTATATGAGGGAAAGGGTTAACAAAACTGTCTCCCTCGTTTATGTGATGTAATGTGTCTGCATGCAACAATTCTGAAGCGGACAACGAAAATATCTACGCAAAAGATTGATGTAAAATCTATATACTGGACTATTCAGTGTACAACTTCGTGTTCATAACCTTTTCCCACATACAACAAATCTGCAGCAGAGCCAGATGACTTTTGAAAACATCCAGAAAAGGGCATCAACGAAATTCAAAAAGTCGTCTCTTACCTTCACATGTATGCATCAAAATGCGTCTGCAGAAACTAAGTCAGTGTGACAGGGAACTTCCTGGATTATCGATACTTCTATATTTAGCTACCTTGATGTCAAATCTATACACTGTCATCTGACAGAGCTCTTAGATAAGGGGGCAATTATCTTAGTGCTCTTAACCCAGATAAGGAGGGGGGTATTCAGCTCTTTTCCCCACAATTTATCTCTTATTATTAAAGCAAACCCTATGTTGCGGTACTCAAAAGAATCGTCTCACTGAGACAATTCTTTTTATCATCCACAACATAGGGTTAGAGGGTCAAATAAAGATTTTAGAACATGCAATTAACCCCCCCTTATCTAGAGCTCTGACAAGGTTTGGTTTGGTAATAAGAAAGATATTGAAGGGAAAAGGTTAGTTAATTACTCTTCCTTATCCGGAGCTCTGGCTTATTAACCATTTCCCTCATATGACAATTCTGGAGCAGACGACTTTGAACATATTTTGTCAAAAATGGAAATTCTCTATTTATAATTGAATGGATAACCTATGACAAAAGTGGAAAACATTATGGCAAAAGGAGATATTGCTCGTTCTTTTTTTGTCACTGTTTTCAAACAGGTGTCTGCTGCATAGGTGTCAAAAATCGTCTGTATGAGGGAAAGGGTTAATCCTATTTAACAGCCGAGCCCCAGTAGCTCAGTCGGTAGCGACGTGGGCTGTCAATCCAGGGGTTGTGAGTTTGAACCCCAGCTCGGCCAACATTCTTTCCAACGTTTGACAAAGTCACTGTGACAAGCATCATTTGTCTTTCACCAGTGGGCTAACAGTCTATGTGGAAAAGCAGCCAGTTGCTTGGAAATTATGTTGTGTTGAGTACTGGTGTGAGCAAACCAGGAAACATGAGTAGGTGAACTAACTGGCCACCGTGATATGACTGAACAATTGTTGAAAACTGCGTTAAACCCCAATTAATCAACCTATTTCTTTAACCCTTTCCCTCATACAACAATTCTGCAGCACACGACATTGAACGTATTTTGTCAAAACATAGAAAATCCCATAATTGAATGGATAACCAGTATGACAAAAAGTGGAAAACATTGTGGCAAAATGAGAAATTGCACATTTTGTGCAATTTCTTCTTTTTTCACCATGTTTTCAAAAAGCCGTCTGCTGCAGAGGCATCAGAAAGCGTCTATATGAGGGAAAGGGTTAATAAACAAATCTGCAGCAGACGGCATTGAAAACATCTTGGTAAAAATCTCTATAAATGAAAGTGAAATAATTACAAAAAGGAGAAATAAATTGGATCAGTATGACCAATTTTCATTTTTGCGACATTCAGTTTTTAATCAGTTTTTAATAGTCACCCGCTGCAGATGTGTCTGTAAGTAGCAACATTTTAATCATTATTTGACCTCTAAACATTAACTATACGTAAAATGATTGTCGTATACATGCAGTGTGTTCATGCAGTTTAGCGTACTACGTAACTTATAGGTATGAGATTTACTGATGAGAGACAGGTTCAAGAAGGTTTAGGAAGGTGGACTTGTTGCTTATCCCTTTCCCACTTGTAGATGCATTCTGATGCATCTGGTGTAGACAACTTTTGAAAACATTGTGGCAAAAGGACAAATTGCTCATCATGAGCAATTTTTCCTTTTGCCACACTGTTTTCAACTTTATTCAAGAAAAATGTTTTCATTTTTCGATGTTTTCTCAGAGTTTTGCCTAGATGTTTTCAAAGTCGTCTGCTACAGATTTGTTGTATGTGGAAAAGGAATAGCTGGTTTTGGCGTACAGAAGGGCATATTTGAATCCAATGGGGCTACAATTCTATCTTTGGCTTCACAAACGCTACTGAGTCTATGGATTGATGCACTAGCTGTGTCCATCTGGTGTCAACATTTGGTCAAGCTATATATAATTATTGTGTTAATAGGCCATATAGCAGGCACTTAATTTACTATAACAGGTCAATGAATTAAGTGTCACATGTGGTTTCACGTTTATTTTGTTGATTGATTGTCACCATCATTTGGTGACATTAACTTATTAATATTGAAAAATTACTACCAGTACCCTTTCCCAGTAATTGAGGCTTTTTGACACCTCTGCAGCAGACGACCTTTGAACTCTTTGTGGTAAAATGTAATTTGCTCATAATGAGCAATTTCTTTTTTGCCACAATGTTTTCAATTCTGTTCAATATAAGGCTTTCCATATTTTTGCCCTGATGTTTTTATAGTCGTCTGCTGCAGATTTGTTGTATGTGGGAAAATGTTAAGGGAGAGTTTGACATTGGTTAACCTTTGTTTTGAGGTTGATTATCAAAGACATTAAATTTTCTTCTCACAGGTCAAGTCAATTTATCATAATGACATATGAACCGGCATTGGCAGTCACAGTGGTTAGTGTTGGCTATTTTGAACCAGCCAGCTTGATCATGATCTCCAGTCATGGCGCAATGGTTATCGTGGATTGCCCTGGGCAATACACATTTACAAGCCTGAGTATAATAGTACTGGTTTGTTTACCCAAGGAATATAATAATGAAGTGAACTGTCTCTGTAATAGAACTGAAATAATGTGGAAAACAGCATCAAACAATAAATCAAGCTTACAAATAAAATTTATTGTATGATTTCATCTTTGACGAAACTTCATATAGGATTTTACATTTTCAAGTGCTGTTACTGTCCAGGCCTTTCCTATGAATTGCAAATCTGCAGCAGATGACATTAAAGGATCTAGGCAAACATATAGAAAATCTATATATATATATATATGAAAGTAATTTATTGAAAAGAAATTGCTCATCATGAGTAGTTTCGCCTTTTGCCACAATGTTTTTAAAAGTCGACTGCTGCAAAGGCGCCGGAAAATTTCTGTAAGTGGGAATCAATTAATAAATACCTAGCACAAACTTAAACCGCAATGTTGATTAAGATTGCAGCAAGGTCGTAGCAAGATTGCTTTCGCAATCATTATAATTTTAGCTTGCAACTAACTTATTTAAGCATGTAGTTAGATTGCGATTGAAACATTCAAAATATTACCTTTAAGCATGCACAACCGTATTAAATTGGAAGAATAGCAATCTTCAAATTGGAGTGAGCTGGTGCAAGCTTTTTGCACGCTTATCATGGAGCTTGCTGCAAGCTAGTATTTTAGTTTAGAAGCTTATTTAATTATAGAGTACCAACTCTTCTCAAATTATTCAGCTGTATGCAATTCAGGCATATTCTGCTATTCAGGAGCCATATTGCTCCTCTTACAACAATGTTTTCAATTCTCTTTGAAATTCGTGCTTTCATCAAATTGATACATATATAGATAAATTACAATATTATCGATGGCTTGACGTTTTGCTACAAATGTGCACGAGACTGAATTTTGGTAAGAGTAACAATGTTGATAGGCATCTGCTTCCTGAATCTTTGAGGCAACAGAGGTACAGATTAAGAAGGGTATACAGCTCCTTTTCCCACAATGTCTCTCTTATTAACACTTTCCCACATAGAGGCATAGACTTTTTCTGACGCCTCTGCAGTAGATGCATGACTTTTGAAGACACTGACAAAAGGAGAAATTGCTCATTATACTTTCATTAACGCTAAATAAGTGAAGTCTTCTGCAGCATATTTGTTGTATGTGGGATAGGGTTAACCAACCTAACCCAATGTTATGGGTACTCAAAAGAATTGTCTAACTGCAACAGAGGATTTTGAACACATCTAGGGTGGAATGTGGAAAATCTTTATAAATGAAAGTACATGTTTAGTAATCCAAAAGAGTTTAAAACATTTTGGCAGGTGGAGAAATTTCCATTAGCTTCTATTGGATGTTTTCTGCTGCAGATGCACAAGAAAGCGCCTGAATGTGGGAAAGCGTAAAGAAGCATGACGCTGTTTCGCAAGACTTCTGTTGTTTGATGTAAAATTGGTTTACTGAAAAATTAAATACCCCAAATTTCCTCTCTTTAACTTTGTTTCAGCGTCTGCCATAATATATGAATTGTCATTATTGTCAATTCCGATCCATTTCAATTTTCAGTCTTTCGAATCATCAATAAGATAAGATGCAGATGCCTTTTTAGCTCACCTGTGCACAAAGTCACATCTTGTTATCACTCTACAGGCTACATTTTGCATCCGATCTTCATAAAAGTTTATCAGAACATTCATCTCCATCAAATCTTGGACAAGTTCAAAGAAGGGCCATACTAGGTCACTAGGTCAAATTGAAGGGAAATCTTGTTAACACTCTGGAGGCCACATTTTCAACTTGAGCATGTTGAGACTTTATATGTTTGTCTTGATGATATGTAAGTCAAGTTTGAACATGGGTCTTGTCGGGTCAAAAAGTAGCTCACCTCAGGTCAAATTGATGGAAAAACTTGTTAACACTCTAGAGGCTGCAATCTTTGCTACATCACTTTGAAAAATTGAAGGGAAATCTTGATAACACTGTAGAAGCCGCATTATTTGCTACTGCAGCTTGAAAATGAAGTTTTTTAAAGTAAAACATATTTTTATTAGAAAATACTTACCAGTCATTTAATACCTGATATATCATCTCTATACACCTTAATTATCCAAAAAAAACGCCCACGTTAGCATATCCCTCACGTATCCGTGACATACACGGCCGCCCGGAAGTACAGGCGCGCACGTGAGCGGGTAGTCACTTTTCATTCACCGTTAAGTATTGGTGACGACGCGGGGCTGGGAGGTGGGACTCTATAAATGACTGGTAAGTATTTTCTAATAAAAATATGTTTTACTTTAAAAAACTTCATTTTTATATCAAAAATACATTACCAGTCATTTAATACCTGATGACTTCGTAGCATAGGACGGGAGGTTCGACCAATACTTACTGTCGTTCCAGGTACGTAGTAGTATATTATTCCATATTTTTCAGAACAAACATACTTGATTCCAACGGTAGTATAAAGTGATAGTGGAGATTGAATACAGTTTCAATCAGTATTCACTTTATTTATGTGTTGGATTATAATAATTAGCGAACAACTCGCTGAGAAGCCACAAGGGGACCCAGAGAGAACAAGTTATCTGACTGACTAGCCATAGAACGTAAGTAGAAAGACGAAAAGGTAGATTGCGACTTCCATACTGCCGCTTGAAGAATCTCTTCAAGAGGAACATTATTAGAGAATGCCCAACTTGTAGAGAGAGCTCTAACCTCGTGCGGACGAATCCGCAGAAACGAGAGATCTCGACTAGACAGGTCTTTATAAGCTAATTTTATAGTAATAGATATCCAGCGGGAAATAGATGCCGCCGAAATATCTTTACAACCTATAAGAGGAAGAAATAACCTCTTTCTCCGACCCCGAGTCCCTTCAACTCTCTTAAGATAATGCTTAAGAGACCTAACGGGACAAAGGGTTCTGTCGGAATCAGAAGGACCACAGGTCGCCGAAAGGCTGGGAACTGTGATCGGCGAAGGTGAAACCGAAGGTAACTGGTTTTTAGCCAGGAACCCTGGTTGACAGAGTAGAGTAAAAGAGCCATCAGACTCATTGAATCTGATGTGCCCTGTTTCTACTGAAAGAGCATGTAATTCGCTCCTTCGACGAGCTGTAGCGAAAGCTAAAAGAAAGACGGTTTTATAAGTTAGAAACTTTAAAGACGCCGATACTAGAGGCTCGTATGGAGCTCTAGTAAGCGACCAAAGGACGCAAGACAAATCCCATTTTGGAGTTAAACTCCTACAAACGGGTTTCTCTAATTCGAACGAGCGTATAAGTTCCGAGAGAAACGGATTTGAACCGATACTCTCTCCCCCAATGAACTTAAACGTGTTCGATAACATAGAACGGTAGCCTTTCACCGTACTAATTGCCAGTTGTTTTTCTTCGAAAAGAAAAAGAAGGAAATCGGCAATCCGAGTTACAGAGGGACACTCCGGATTGACCGACCTTGTACCACACCAATCTGAGTAAACTCTCCACTTGGAATCATAAACGATTCTAGTGGATCGTCTTCTTGATTGTGCGATACGAGAGGCAACTTTTTGAGAAAAGTTTCTCTCTCGGACCGAACGCTTGATAATGTCCAGGCGTGAAGATGTAGCATTGCCAGGTTGGGATGAAGACGCCGACCTGGTTGCTGAAACAGTACGTCTTCTCGAAAAGGAAGTCGTATTGGATTTGCCGAGAGACAGGCCAGGAGGTCGCTGAACCACGACCTCTGGGGCCAACAGGGTGCTATCAACAGTATTTTGCACTGTTGCGAGCGAAGAACCTTTTGAAGTACGATCGGAACCAGTATGAACGGGGGAAACGCATACCCGAACAGGAGGTTCCAATCGAGGGTCAGTGCGTCCACTGCCCAAGCTGCAGGATCGTACATCGGGGATACATAAAGTGGCAGCCGATGATTGACTCTGGTGGCGAAAAGATCCACCAGGGGTGTCCCGATCCGCATGAACACTGAGTTCAACACACTCTGGTTCAATGTCCATTCCGCCGGAAGAATTTTGTTCTGGCGGGATAGACTGTCTGCTAAGACATTTAGACGACCTGGGACGTGTTTTACTAGAAGTACTAACGACGTCGCCTGACACCAAAGGAGTAACTTCCAAGTCTCTAAAAAGAGAAGATGGGAGTGCGTTCCTCCTTGCCTGCGAATGTACGACACAACAGTAGTATTGTCCGTCGACAACAAAACAGTTTTGTTCGCAACGGAGGCAGCGAACTGATTGAGGGCTAGCAGGACTGCCCTCAGTTCCAAGTTGTTTATGTGAAAACACTTCTCCTCCGCTGTCCACATGCCCTGGGCTGTTAGGCCCTGCGGCTCTAAATGAGCTCCCCAACCCGCAGCACTGGCATCTGTAAAAAGGTACAGATCCGGAGGTGGTGTGAGTAAGGGTACCCCTTGCTGATAGATTAACGGATCCAGCCACCACCGAAGGTGGGACTTGAAGAAATCCGTCAGAGCTATCTCCTGATCCAGTGAGTCCACAGACGGACGCCACCGGGACAGAAAAAGAAACTGAAGGGGTCGCATGTGGAGCCTTCCTAGAAAGACTAGGTCGGCTGCTGCACTCAGGGAACCCAGAAGTGACAGCATGGATCGGGCTGTTACCGCAGCCTGTTCCAGTGCGAGACCGATTTTCTGTAAAAGAGAATCGACTCTGTCCGAAGGTACTTGAATTACCGCTAAGTCGGTGAGAAACGTCATACCCACGAACGTAAACCTCTTTGACGGAATTAATTCCGACTTCTGCGTGTTGGGTATTAAACCCAATCGCAGAATGGTCCGCCAGGCTAGGGACAGATCGTGAAGTAAAAGTACACGATCCGTCCTGTGGAGAAGCCAATCGTCGAAGTATTGAAGAAGTTGGGGTCCTTTCCTGCGAAGGTAGGCTCCCACAACACTGATTATCTTCGTAAACACTCGAGGGGCGGACTTGAGGCCGAAGGGAAGAGCCCTGAATTGGAACACTTCTCCCTCTATCACAAACCGAAGGTATTTCCTCGAGGAGGAAGCTATCGGGATGTGATAATAGGCGTCTGTTAGATCTAGAGAGACCGCCCAGTCGCCTTTCCGAATTGCTACTCGGATGGAGCGGGTCGACTCCATTTTGAATTTCTCGACCGGAATCAATAGATTTAGCGCAGATAAATCTATAACCGGTCTCCACCTGCCGTCTTTCTTCGGAACAAGAAAAAGACGGCTGTAGAAACCCCGAGAATTGGGGTTGAGAACCCTCTCTATGGCATTCTTTTTCAGAAGTGATGAAATCACCTCCGACATGGCCGGATGACGTGATGACATGTCGATCGGCACGCTTGTCAGAGGAGGGGGGGAAATGAAGGGAATCAGATACCCTTCCTGTATCACAGATAAAATCCAACGATCCTCTGTGATACTTTCCCACTCCTCCGTGAAAAATGACAGGCGGCCCCCGACTGCAATCTCCGACCTTGGGATTGTCATAGAGAGGAGCGAATCCCTAGGGCTGCGGCTTCGGGTTCGTGTTAACTCTAGCGGGCTGCCGATGCTTAGTACCCTGATAAGGGCGCTTCGGTTTAGTCGCTTTTTGACCCGTGGAAGGGGTTTGTTTAGGCTGAAAACCTTTTACATCCCGTTTTGGCTTCTTTGCTGGGTTGGGTTTCTTAGAAGTACCCACATTCGCAGAATACGCTGAACGTTTCTGGCCCTGCGCAAAAGCCTTAGCTGCGTTCGCCGAAAGGCGTCGAGACTGTTCTGACGCATCAGCAACCGTCACTGCAGCAATCCTTCCATCAAAGAGTTGTTTCGACTCCAATGGTGCGGCCCTCAGGCTGTCCTTGCTAGCACTTAGCAATGAGTTAGGAGCAGCTAGCACTGCGTCCCTCCTCATGGACAGTATCTCTGTGGCGGTCTGAAGATTCAGTGCCATGAGATGCCTGTTGCCTGTGTCGAAAGCTTCGAGAATTCTGTTAGCCCCTAGGCTAGAGATATTCTCCTCTTTTAACAACAAAGACAGAGCGACTGCGAAATGGTTGTCATGAGATGACACCATTACACCCAGTCTTGCTCTGGCCTCCCACTTCTCTAGAATCTTAGTAGAGACTTGAACAGAAGCGGGTGCAGTTAACCCCAGTTTAGCTGCATCCCCGTCTAAAGCTGGCACTTTGACAGGGAAGAACTCCTTAGACGTTGAATACGGCTTAGGATTGACCCATTCCTTAGAAATGGGTCCTGGGACCGACCAGCCCGAAGGTAAAGCCTCTAGAGACCTGGTCGACTGCAATTGGTCTAACAACCTGCCCAAGTTGTTAGCTTGAGGAAGTAATTGCACTGGCGTAAAAGCCTGTACATTCAGTTCCTCTAGGCTAGAAAGGTTTTTCCGACGTGGGGGAGCGTCAACCTTAGGGCATAAAGTATTCGGCACCACCCGAAATACTTCGTCAATAGCCTGCTGAAACGACCAACGCTCTACAGCTGGCTCCTCATCTGAAGGAGACCTATTTCCCTCATCATCGTTAGACGAAGATGTAGGGTTGTGTGTACTCCTCTGAGGTTGATCACTCGGTCGTCCAACCGGTAGATCAATGTCCGACTCAGACATGGATAATTCAGAATAATCCATGTTCTGCCGAAGATTTTGTGAAGCAGGCCCCCTCTCCGCAGCAGAGGGCGGCCGTACAAAATCTTCTGCCGGGGCCGAACTAACCGTATGGGACGGTCTCGACCTCTCGTTCACAGAATGACGCAATGTATTCTGATCCCGAGGTTGCCTATAATCGGACTGCCTATCAAGTAGGTGTCCCCCCGAGAGCAGTGAATTCCCATGAGATGGGTAATGCTGATCCCGGTAGGCCGTTGATCTCTGTCTAACACCTAACGGTTCCATATTATGGACCGGTGGCTGGTATTGAGGAGCAGCATATTGTCTTGCGACATACACTGTCCCCCCAGGGGAAGAAAAAGATTTTTCATAACCCCCATACCCGATGGAAGACAGAGGAATAATCGAACCCGGTGCAACACCAGGCTTTAAATTATTCTGATTCTGTAGTGGAGCAGAGATCGATCGATAATTAGCATCAATTCGGTCTATCACCACAGAACCCGTGCCTAGACGCGCCATGTTGACACAGTCGTCTGGCAGTGTAGACGAGGCATTGAAAAATGCCCTACTACTCGGTTGGCCTGTGTTTACATAAGACACTGGTGTTTGTGTCGTATTCACAGGCGTGACCGATTGGCCCGTAGCACCATAACGAAATGGGCTACTGACCTGATGCGGCATGTCTCCATGCGCGCGATTTTGGCTAGTCGTCGAATCAATTAAGATAGTCTGACTGCCAGGATGAATCGGTGCTAATCGATCAACCTTTTGCCTGGCTGGGTCCTTGCAATCGGACCTTTGCCCTGTCGCATCACAGATACGTGAGCGACTACCTGGTCTAGTCATGGCAACGTGACTGACTGGCCCAGTCCAGTCCAACCCGGACTGACTGGTGAAAGGTCGCGTCATTAACGAATGACTCCTCTCCGGTTGCCCGGTGACCTGACGTGCCTCGGTATTTGGGTTTTGTTGCTCAGCCCAACAAAACCCAGGTTGACTATGCATAGGCAGGAGTGAAGCTGCACTATACAAAGTCTCCGGAATACTACGTCTCTCTACGTAAGTAACCGGTACTCTGCAGCTGTCCGAAGACCGCTGTAGCCCAGAGTATGGTGTCGGATTGGTACAACCTGCGGTTTCCCGGAAAGCTACCAAAGGCACTCCTTCTTTCGAAGGCCCAGCCCTGACACCAGGCGACAGATGGTGAGGTTCAGCGGTTAAATGATCCAGCTGAGCATTTTCCCCGCTGTTTCCGTACGGTTTCTGAAGTTTCCCGACGGAGCAACTCTCACCCAAAGCTACCATCCGAATTTCCTCAGCGCGCGGAAAAACGGCTGTGTTGAGCGGAGAAGAAGGCTCAGCATTGCCCTTCGACTCGCTCAACACCGTTGCAGAGTCCGGTTGGGAGAACCCCTCGAACTCTGCCTCACTCGATGAAGATAAAGGCACCCTCTTAGGGGTCTTCTTTATCTTCCTGCTTTTACGAGTCTTACTCCGCACGACCTTTTTCCAAATGGAAATAGGCCATGTCGAGCAGTACTCGCAAGGTGAAGCCTGTGTGCATTTGGTGCACACAACGCAGGTCGGATGTGAATCCCATAGGTGCACAGCATGACCACATGGGCTCCGCATCCCTTCACCAGTAATTGACATTGACATAATTCAAAAATACTCACCAAACAGGAAATAATCCGTATATAATCCGTTTATAATCCGTTTTAATATATATCCACACCACGGTGACACCGGTAGTTTGGACACGTAAATTGAAAATAAATTTGTTTCAAATTTTTTTCACAAATATTGAATAGGACAGTCAATAATTCATACAGCAATAGTTAATGTACTATCGCTAACAGGGTAGGGAAAAAGTATTGAAAACAGCAAGACTTCCGCACCCGAAGACGGTAACTGAAATTAGCGGGTGGGGTAAACCACGTGCTTCTCAGCGTATCGTCTGCTACAAAACAATAAATACAGCAATAAAGTAAATAATTTACGGCTGTGACGTTAATGTAGACAAAATATCTTTGGACAATTAAATAATTATAAGGCAGGGCCTTATAAAACAAAAGAGTTAATTGGAAGAAGAAATAATAATATAAATTTTCTTATCGACTACTCCGGTGAATCCAAAAATGAAAAGTGACTACCCGCTCACGTGCGCGCCTGTACTTCCGGGCGGCCGTGTATGTCACGGATACGTGAGGGATATGCTAACGTGGGCGTTTTTTTTGGATAATTAAGGTGTATAGAGATGATATATCAGGTATTAAATGACTGGTAATGTATTTTTGATATAAAATTTAGTTTGTCTGAATGATATCTAGGTCAAGTTCGAATATGGGTCATATTAGGTCAGAAACTAGGTAACTAGGTCAAATTGAAGGGACATCTTGTTAACACTCTGGATGCTGCATTTTTAACTTGAGCATGTTGAAACTTTATCAGAATGTTTGTCTTGATGATAATTATGTAGGCCAGGTTCAAATATTGGTCAGGTCTGTTCAAAAACTAGGTCACTAGGCCAAATTGAAGGAAAATTTTGTAAACACTGTAGAAGCTGCATTTTTTTGTTCAGCAGCTTCAAATTTGGTCAGAATGTTTATCTTAATAATATCTAGATCAAGCTTGAATACGGGTTATGCCTGTTCAATAAGCCAAATTGATTGAAAATCTTGACAACACTCTGGAGGCTGCATTTTTGGCTTCAGCAGCTTGAAATTTTGTCAGATTGTTTGTCTGAATTTCAATTATATCTAGATCAAGTTAGAATATGGCAAAAAGTATATTGGGTCAGAAACTTGATCAAATAAAGGAAAATATTTTTCAAACTCCGGAGGCTGCATTTTTAGCTCGACTATTCGAAGAATAAGGGGAACTATTGTAGACGCCCCGAAGTCGCCGTTGGCGTTGGTTAAAGTTTTTGTGCAAGCTAGCTAGCATTTACCCTTATAACTTACATACGCCTAGACCAATGATCTTCAAACTTGGTATGGACATACTTCATAGCAAGTTGGTGATGCCTACACAGTTTGGAGTCAGTAAGTCGAAGGGCAAGGTCACTGTAACTTTCTATATAGAAACAGTTCATGGTTAAACAAAATTTGAAAGCTAGCATTTACCCGTATAACTAACATACGCCTAGGCCTATGGTCTTTAAACGTAGTATGGACATTCTTTATAGCAAGGTGGTGATGCCTATAAACTTTGGAGTCAGTAGGTCAAAGGTCAAGGTCACAGTGACCTTCTATATGGAAACAGATCATGGTTAAAGTTTTTGTGCAAGCTTAGCATTTACCCTTATAACTAACATACACTTAGGCCTGTGATCTTCAAACTTGGTATGGACATACATCATAGCAAGTTGGTGATGTCTAGAGAGTTTGGAGTCTATAGGTCAAAGGTCAAGTTCACTGTGACCTTCAATACAGAAACATTCCTTGCTTTTAAACTAATGATTGCTTAGGCCTATGACCCTGAAACTTAGTTTGTGTAATGGTCATGATCAGCACTTGACTCAAACAGGTCATGGGATCATTAAGGCCAAAGGTCAAGGTCACTTTGACCTTTAACGGAAAAAACCCACTATTTTTTGCAATAACTTTGAACTAGTTGTTGCCCTAAGGTTTGCGTGCAACTACACTAAGAGTCCATATCTTAGTAACTACTTCATGCATTCCATTGAAACCCTTATACAACCCTTCCCAACCATCACACCTATGAAAATAATCAAGTTAAATAACTATCCTGCATATAATGCAAATTATCACCCTTTAAGACATGTTTAGCATGCAACTACATTAGAGTCCATTATCTCAGTATTCAAATAAGCGGTGGAATAATCGAGCATGCTGTCTTCCGACAGCTCTTGTTACTTTGAGCAAGTTGAAATTTAAATGTCAGAATTTTTGTTTTGATGATATATAGTCCTAATCGGAATATGGGTCATATCGGGTAAAAAAAAATATAGAACACTAGATTAGCTGACTTATGTTTTTAAATTTCAATTATTATATTCTTTTTTTCAGAATCTAGAATCTAGACCCAATAAGAAACAGACGTCATTTTTTTTACAATCTTCTATTACCCATGGTACCTCATTCAAGATGGCCACCTAGAAGCAATTTGAAGACTGATGCAAGGCGGTTAAAGGACAACACTTGAGATTTTTTGTAAAACTTCATGGAAAAGGTAGGAAATTAAATCTCATTATGGCAGATATAAAGTCATGCCTGGATACGTAAGGCAGAGGAATATCAATTCATGGGCCAGGAGTTTGAATTCAGCAGAAGGGTATACAGCTCTTTCCCCCACAATATCTTTCTTATTTTCCAACCAAACCAAAGGTTGTGGGTACTCAAAAGAATTGTCTCATACAGACAATTCTTTTGAGTTCCCACAACATAGGGTTATAGGTAGCCTGGCACAAGGCTCTATGTTTATTATTATATGGCTGCATTTCAACTGGTCCGAAACATAGATGGTCAAGCCCTAAGAACGATAATCAGAGGCATGCATATTTTGTCTATTAGAGTTCTCCCCAATTGTAACATTGAAAAATAACCATAAGGACTGTTGCCAGTCTAGGTTATAGGGTCAAATAAGGGTTTTAGAAAATGCAAAATGGCCCTTATGTATTTAGCTCTGAATCCAGTCTTGGTTCCTTTTCAATGAATGAAAATAGTCAATGTGACTTATAAGTGCTTGGTTTGACTTCCACTAATAATAATCAAAGTACTGAAGTACTAAAATGCGGGGGATGTAGCAAACAGTGGAAAGTTTAATTAACTAGATACATGGGGGCAACATGTAGAGTTCATTATTTGTCAGAAGCATTTATACAGACTTATGAGCTCTTAGTAACCTTAAACATTGACAGCCATGTGTTTTAAATGTGATACACAGTATCATTAAAGTGCAACAGTCATGGTGGAGTGCCCTTTGGCAAGGCATATTTCCTAGCCTAGTACTGGTTTGTTTACCAAGGGATCATGAATAAGTGAACTGTCGCCGTGATATAACTGAAATAATGTTGGAAGTGGTGTAAAACCCTATATATAATAATAATCATTAAAGTGAACATCTCTACCTGTTGTGTAAAAATACAACAAACGCTATGACTAGGGATTAAAGTGAACATTTCTACCCGTTGTGTAAAAATAAAACAAACGCTATGACTAGGGGTTTTCTCAAACAAAAAATGGTTTCAATATAAATTTACATTTTGTTATTTTTGCACAAGCAAATTGTTATACTTTTATATATAATGAAGTTACTTTGTGTTATATTTTATACTTAAATTTTTAAATTATGTATACAACTTTATGGATTAAAACGTTACATTGTGTACGTTTACTTTGTATAATGTGCATACTGTTTAGCTTGTTGTGAAACGTATTTAACTGATCCATGGGCAATCAAGACAAATTGTCCATTTTGAAAAAAACAGGGCAGCACAAAAAATTTACAAATTTTCATTTCCTGTAAGCTGGGCATGACAATATACGGATCGAGGTATTCAGAACAGCTGAATCGCCTGCATAAAAATTAGCGGCAAGGTAGTCAGATGCATGGTAAGTCCAAAATTATTAGAAAAGCGACGGAACACATCGAGGGCTTGGCGTGAAACAGTTGTAACTAAAATTGGTATTTTTTTACCATGGTGAATTACCTCGCCATAAAGTCTTTATAAGTGTTACAAAAGGGTCAAAATTGCCCCTAAACCAAGGTTTTCAAAATAGGTTTTTTGTTACAACCGTTTCACGCCAAGCCCTCGACATGGTATGGTGAACTGACTGCCATTAATTCACTGAAAAGTTGTTTTTGATGAAAAAGGAGAAAATATTCATCATGGACTATTTCTCCTTAATTCGCATCATGGTCAAATATTTCCCTTTTTCACAATGTTTTTAAAGATGTTTCAAAATTTGTCAGCATGTGGAGTGATTTAGGTGTAGCCAAATTGAAAAAAATCCATTTTACTAAAAAACAAAGACTGAGTAATAATTAGGACCATTACTACAGCCATGTTACATTAATTATCACCTGCAACTTAAACCAGCACTTAACCCTGTCCTATTTTTCTTTCCCACATACAGCAAAACTTCAGTGACTAAGACAACTCTGAAATTATCTGGGGTAAAAATATGGAAAACCTCCAAAATTGAAATGAGATTTCCTGAAAATTGTTGAAAACACTGTGGCAAAAGAAGAAATTACTCATTTTGAGCAATGTGTTCTAAAAATTTAGCCACAATAATTTCAAAAGTCTTCTGTCGCAGTGACATCAGAAAGTGTCAACACTATTTTATGATAGCTACTTTCATGTACAGAGATTTATCATAGATGTTTCCAAAGTCATCTGCTGCTGATTTATTGTATGTGAGACAAGGTTAACCCTTTCCCTCGTATAGATGCTTTCTGACACCTCCGCAGTAGACGTCTTTTTTAAAACATGATGACAAAGAAGAAATTGCTCAAAACAAGCAATTTCTCCTTTTGTCACCATGTTTTCAACTCGATTCAATTATTGTAATTTCATTTAACCCTTTCCCTCATACGACAATTCTGCAGCAGACGACTTTGAACGTATTTTGTCAAAACAAAGAAAATCTCCATAATTGAATGGATAACCTATGACAAAAAGTGGAAAACATTGTGGCAAAAGGAGAAATTGCACGTTTTGTGCAATTTCTTCTTTTGTCACTATGTTTTCAAAAAGCTGTCTGCTGCAGAGGCGTCAGAAAGCGTCTATATGAGGGAAAGGGTGAATTTCCAAAAAAAAATCGGATATTTTTTCAAAGTCGTCTGCTGCAGATTTGTTGTATGTGTTAACCTTCTGTTCTGAGATGGCAAGGAAAAACGTAGTTAACCCGTTCCCCTCATATAGATGCTTTCTGACGCCTCTGCAGCAGATGGCTTTTTGAAAACATAGTGACAAAAGAAGAAATTGCTCAATATGAGCAATTTCTCCTTTTGCCACAATGTTTTCCACTTTTAGTCATAGGTGATCCATTCAATTATAGAGATTTCCTAATTTTTAGCTCTACTGGCCAAAGGCCAGAAGGTCTTATGTCGTGGCGATTCGTCCGTCGTCTGACCGTGCGTGCGTCCGTCCGTCCGTAAACAGTTTCTTGTTAACACTATACAGTCTTCACTTTTGATTGTATCTCAACCAAACTTATACAGTAGTTAGATATCCATGAGAGCTCGGTTCCTTTCGAAAACCAGCAAAAGCTTCCATTTACTATCTGATCTTCACCAAACTTAGATGGTATTTGAATATTGATGACATATTGGTTCCTTTTGAAACAAGCCAGATCAATGCCAGTAGAGCATAGGCCCTCATGGGCCTCTTGTTGACAACATATGTTCAAAGTCGTCTGCTGCAGAATTGTCGTATGAGGGACAGTGTTAATTGAAATGGCCATCGTTATAAAACATAAATGAGCCGTTCAACGAGGAAACCAACATTGTGGACTCTGCGTAAAGCATTGATCTGGATCAGCCTAAGCATTCTGTGCAGGCTAACCTGGACAGACACTTCACTTCCTGTGGATTTCTGTTTCATGAATCATTACTCTATACCTCTATCCCCCGGAGATGGAATGTGTTGGCTCGGATTAGACTTTACAGACTGCGCAGGCTGATCTGGGTCGATACATTAAGCAGAATCTATTATGTTGATTTTCTTGTGGAACGGCTCAAATGCAATCAACCAAACTAGGCCTTCATTAGGGTCTAAGAAAAATAATAAGATGGATTTTTCTTGTGTATCAAGTCTGTTGAAATTGCAAATCGATACAGGGAAAAGTCTCAACCGCCATGCAAAACAGTGATTAATTAAACAGCAACTGACAAGCTTTCATCCTCATGTAAAACAAGCCTATTTCATGATTTAGCAATTAAAACTCTTGTTTCCTGTTAGAAGCACATGCATTCTTGTAACAGTCTTGCGTTGATAATTATTAGGTCTGACGTCATATTCATAAACAGAGGATAGATGTATTTGTAGAGTTGACTGTCTGTCTGCCACAATTAGTTGTGTCAGCTAAAATCTGCATTTTGTTCATTATGATTTAAAACAATAGCAATTACAACTCTTGTTTCCTGTTAGAATCACATTCTTACATTCTTACACTTGTGTTGATAATCATGAGGTTTGCCATCATATTCATATATATATACATATATATATATGTATTTGTAGAGTTTTCTGTCTGTCTGTCTGTCTGTCTGTTTGTTTGTCTGCCACAAGTCATGTCAGCTATGTATCTCCTGAATTGCTGGTCAGATTTTGACCAAACTTTGCACACATGTGTAGATGATAATTAGGTCTGGCCCCTGGATATTCATATGCTGAGGACAGTAGTATTTGTATCTGTCTGTCTGTCTGTCACAAGTCATGTCAGCTATGTATCTCCTGAATTGCTGGTCAGATTTTGACCAAACTTTGCACAAATGTGTAGATGATAATTAGGTCTGACCCCATATTCATATGCTGAGGACTGTCTGTCTGTCTGTCTGCCACAAGTTGTGTCGGCTCTAATATTACAAATGTGTAGATGATGCAGAGGACAGATGTTTTTATAGAGTTTTCTGTGTGTCTTTCTGACAGAATCCATGTCAGCTCTACTAAGCTCCTGAATTGCTGGTCAGATTTTGACCAAACTTTGCACAAATGTGAACTCCAAAGAAACATAATGTGCAAGAGTAAAGGTTTCAGTTGTGTCACTCGAATGATCCAGTGTACATGTGACAAGGCTCAAAGTATTAACAAGAAAGGATAACCCTTTCACATAGGTAGACACTTTCTGACTCCTCTGATGCCTTTTGAAAAAAACATTGTGACAAAAGAAAAAATTGCAATGTTTTCAACTCGATTCAATAGTAACACTTTCTGATGTATTCAATGTTGTCTGCTGAAGATTTGTTTTATGTGGGAAAGGGTTAACCTTTCCCACGAGCAATACATCTGCAGTAGACGTCTTTCAAAACATTGATGTTTATTATAATATTATGGAAAATTTCTTTACAATCGATAACATTTTTAGATATTGTTCTTATTATTTTTTTTCCCACAAACTTTTAAAAAATGGTGTGCTTCTAGATGCACCTAGATGTGGCAATGGGTTAACCTTTTCCCACATACAACTAATTTGCAGCAGAAGACTTTGAACATATTTTGTCAAAAAATGGAAAATCTTTATAATTGAATGGATAACCAATGACTATAAGTGGAAAACATTGTAGCCAAAGGTGAAATTGCTCATCATGAGCAATTTCACCTTTGGCCACAATGTTGTTAAAATGCGTCTGCAGGTGGGAAAGGGTTAAAGCCAAAGCAATGAAAACATTGCATTTTAATCATGATAAATGGATTTGAATTCCCTCTAATTAGTTTATTTATCAGAGAGTTATTACAAAAAACATTCAAACTATTCTAAATCACCCTGTCCTGTCTAGCCATATGTTTTAAGCTCTGTAGGTAACAAAGAGGACTATTTATCCATGGGTCCTGAGTTCAAACCTTGTCTCAGTTGTTCATTCTTTCTTATCATTGACAAAAGCAATGTGACCTAAGGATCATTCGTCTTCTTTCATTGAGGAATACACCATTGCCAAGTGGTTTTCGGGCATCGGACATTTAGACCCTGATTCGTTCGCCAGTCTCGTCGCGTTGTTCATGGTGGAATGCCCTTGGGTAAGGCATATTTCCTAGCCCAGCACTGGTTTGTTTACCCAGAGATCATGAATAAGTGATCTGTATGAAATATTACTAAAAATGGCGTAAAACCGCAATAAAACTAAACTAGAACTTCCATTATGGTGTGAGAAAGTTTAACTAATTTAATTGCCTGGGAAGAATGTTATGAGGGGGTACCTATCTCATAAACCCTTTCCCTCATATAGATGCTTTCTGACGCCTCTGCAGCAGACAGCTTTTTGAAAACATAGTGACAAAAGAAGAAATTGCTCAAAACAAGCAATTTCTCTTTTTGCCACAATGTTTTCCACTTTTAGTCATAGGTTATCCATTCAATTATAGAGATATTCTATTTTTTCACAAAATATGTTCAAAGTCGTACGTCTGCTGCAGAATTGTAGTATGAGGGAAAGGGTTAACATCAGACCAAAATACCTCACTTTACTGTATGTATATTGGAGCTGACTATCCCCGCATAAAGGGTCATCTCGAAATTAACAATACACACACTTTAATAGACATGAGCATTTGCTCCGTTTTTATGTCCAATGAAATTGAGCGTTACAATTAACAAACGACCATACCATAGTATACAATCGAAGAACTCGGCAATCACCACTTCGTATCTCTATATCATTTATCTATAAGGGTTACATATTAGTCCCCTATTGGTCAGAGAACGACTTTGGGGACTATAGGTTTGATCACTTCCGTCAGTTCATCTGTCTTGTCAAGAGAAAACTCCACTCAATCAATCAATCAATCCTCAGATCAAGCAGACCTTTGGTATGCAGTGGCTTAGTTTTGAAAACATTTTGGGAAGAAAGTGGAAATTGTTTGCCACAAGCAATTTCTACATCTCCCACAATTTGTTCAACTCTGTTTATTATATCAAACTCATGCTTCCACTTGAGGTAAATTAAATTGTTTACTTTAACCCTTTCTCTCATACAACAATTCTGCAGCAGACGACTTTGAATGTATTTTGTTAAAACATAGAAAATCTCCATAATTGAATGAATTACATATGACAAAAAGTGGAAAACATTGTGGCAAAAGGAGAAATTGCACGTTTTGTGCAATTTCTTCTTTTGTCACTATGTTTTCAAAAAGCTGTCTGCTGCAGAGGTGTCAGAAAGCGTCTATATGTGGGAAAGGGTTAAAACAGTTAAAAAACATTGCACATATTGCCAGCAGCATCATGCTATGGTAACAAATTCCCCAGATTTGAATTGTTAGCTTGTCTGTTTTACGGTGAGAAAAAAAGTTGTGCTATTGTGGTAACCCTTGGCGTCACCCACCGTCTTAACAAAACTTAAACCTTACCTCACATATAACTCAAATAGGAATCCGCTGTGGTCGAGTGGTTATCGTCGGGGATTTCGAAACCGTGTGTCCCGGGTTCGATCCCCAGTCGCGGCACTACAGTCATGGTGGAGTGCCCTTGGGCAAGGCACATTTTCTAGCCTAGTACTGGTTTGTTTACCCAGGGATCATGAATAATTAAATTTAATTGCGCGCTAAATGATCTTAGCTGTCGATGCGCCATAAAACAATGTACATTCATTCATTCATTCATAACTCAAATATTGTTCAATATTTTCAAATGAAACTTGGTACACATGTTCCTAGGAACAATACCCATGTCTATACCAATACTTATAGTCACATAACTCTGGCTTAAATAATTATTTAATAATGCCCCTTTTTCGACGTCCATTGGCATTCGCTCTGTGGCGCTTTTGTTTTAAGTTGTCTGATATCTACAAGTTGTATACCAACTGCATAATTGAAAATAATTATGTCTCCCCCATTACATGGGGGTGACATATTGTTTTTGCCCGTTCCGTCCATCCTTCCGTCTGTCACACTTGTTTCCGCTCAATAACTGAAGAACGCTTGGGCGTAGGAACTTTATACTTGGTATGCAGGTTGGTCATAACCAGTAGCTGACCCCTATTGATTTTGATAACAGAAGGTCAAAGGTCAAGGTCATGGTGACCTTGTGAGGTAAAAAATGGTTTCAGCTCAATAACTGAAGAACGCTTTGGCTGAGGAACTCCATACTTGGTATGCAGGTTGCCCATGCCTAGTAGAAGACCCCTATTGATTTTGAGGTCAGTATGTCTAAGGTCAAGGTCACAGTGACCATGAGCTTGAAAGGTCACAGTGACAATGAGCTGATAAATAGTTTTTGCTTGGGCCCAGGAACTTAATACTTGATGTGCAGGTTGGTCACCACCAGCAAATGACCCCTATTAATTTTAAGGTCACAAGGTCAAGGTCACAGTGGTCAAGGTCACATCCGTTACACTTGTTTCCGCTCAATAACTGAAGAACGCTTGGACATAGGATCTTCATACTTGGTATGCAGGTTGGTCATGACCAGTAGATGACTCCTATTGATTTTGATGTCAGAAGGTCAAAGGTCAAGGTCATGGTGACCTTGTGAGGTAAAAAATGGTTTCCGCTCAATAACTGAAGAACGCTTGGGCCGAGGAACTCCATACTTGGTATGCAGGTTGGCCATGCCCAGTAGAAGACCCTATTAATTTTGAGGTCAAAGTCAAGGTCACAGTGACCTTGAGCTGAAAGGTCACAGTGACAATGAGCTGAAACATTGTTTTTGCTTAATAACTGTAGAATGCTTTTGCCATGGAAGTTAATACTTGGTGTGCAGGTTGGTCACCACCAGTAGATGACCCCTATTGATTTTGAGGTCACTAGCTTAAAGGTCAAGGTCATGGTAACCTGCAGCTGAAAAATGGTTTCCTCTCAATAACTAAAGAATGCTTATGTTGAGGAACTTCATACCTGGTGTGCAGGTTGGTCCTAACCAGTAAATGACCTTTATTGAATTTGTTTGATTTTGAGGTCACAAGGTCAAATGTCGAAGGTCACGGTAACCTTCAGCTGAAAAATGTGTTTTACTCCTAACCTGTAGATGACCCCTATTGATTTTGATGTCAGTAGGTCAAAGCTCAAGGTCGCGGTGACCTTTGGCTGAAAAATGGTTTCCGCTCAATAACTGAAGATTGCTTGGGCCCAGGAACTTCATACTTTGTGTGCAGGTTGGTCACCAGCAGCAAATGACCCCTATTGATATTGAGGTCACTAGGTCAAAGACCAAGGTCATGGTAATCCTCAGCTGAAAAATGGTTTCCGCTCAATAACTGAGGATTGTCACTGTTGCTTCATCTCCAGTCCAAAACTAAAAAATTCATCTTCATCATTTCTTTTCCTCCCCTACGACCACACAAATGGGGAGACAAGCGCTTTTTCAAAAAAGCAATCTCTAGTTTTAATATAGAGTTTAAAGAGCAGAAATTAATCATTTTAAGCCACTTGTCTTTTCTTCAAGCTAAAATTTTTTTTTTTTTTTTCTGGTGCAAAAGTTTTATTAAATAATGCCTGTTATGGGAAAATAGTTAGGCATTAAACTTCTTGTCTCAGGTTTGAAAATAGTTAGGCATTAAACTTCTTGTCTCCGAGGTTTAAAAATAATCAACTTATTTTTACATCTTAAAATTGGCACGTTACTCTTTCCCACATGCAGACATGTTTTAATGCATCTGAAGCAGATATATGTCTTCTGAAAACAATGCGGCAAAAGGAAAAAAATTGTGATAATGAGCAATTTCTTCTGTTTTCAACTCGTTCAATAATTAAAAATAGATTTTTCATATCTTTCCCTAAATTCTTTCGAAGAACATGTTGGGTAAGATTCAGGTGTCTGGATTGAAAATAGCAAATATATAGTGTGTATATATACATCTTGAAATTGGCACTTAGACCCCCCTGTATAAATTCAACAGATTGGAGGGGAAAAAAGCAACCAGTAAAAAAACATTGATTTTCCCCTCTTAGTGCCTATAATTAGAGAGTTCACGCTCAATGATGTTTCCAGAGTAAAAACAATAAATAAAACAACCAGATCTATAATAAAGATTGGGCAAATTGCATTATGGCAAATTTAAACCCTCTTCCACTTGCAGACACATCTGAAGCAGACTCTTGTTGAAAATATTGTGGCAAAAGCATAAATTTCTCATAATGAGCTAATTCTCTACTTGCTAGATGTTTTCAACTCTGTTGAATTAACATATGCTTTGTATAATATACCTTTGCCTAGATGTTTTTAACCCTTTACCTCATATAAGCGCTTTCTGACGCCTCTGCAGCAGACAGCTTTTTGAAAACATAGTGACAAAAAGAAGAAATTGCACAAAACGTGCAATTTCTCCTTTTGCCACAATGTTTTCCACTTTTAGTCATAGGTTATCCATTCAATTAAGGAGATTTTCTATGTTTTTACAAAATACGTTCAAAGTCGTCTGCTGCAGAATTGTCGTATGAGGGAAAGGGTGTCACTTGCTGCATACTTTTTATATGTGGGAAATAGTTGTAGACTTATGAGCTGCTTTAACCCTTTCCCTCATATGATAATTCTGCAGCAGACGACTTTGAACAAATTTTGTCAAAACATAGAAAATCTCAAAAATTGAATGGATAACCTATGACAAAAAGTGGAAAACATTGTAGCAAAAGGAGAAATTGCATGTTTTGTGCAATTTCTTCTTTTGTCACTATGTTTTCAAAAAGCTGTCTGCTGCAGAGCCGTCAGAAAGCGTCTATATGAGGGAAAGGGTTAACTTTTTCCCACATGTAGACACATTTTGAAACCTCGCAACTTCTCCTTTTGTCACAAAATGTTCAATATTTTCAGCTGCAGCTGCGTAAAAAGCATCTGATAGTCAGAAAGGATAATAGTTAAAATAATTTGCAAGATTCATAATTTAAACATGAAGTTAAAAATTGGTCGGTTCAAAAATCATCTTGACCAAAATTGTAGGTCTGATTTGGAAATAATTTGGTGACCCTCTACCAAAATTATTCAAATTGTTCCAATCCCTTGTTAAACATGGCCACCAAGGCTTCATTTCCTTATAATTATGTACATTGAGAATAATTTGGTGTCATGATGCAGACAAGACTCTACCAAGAGTTTTCAAATTGGTCCGATTCCTTGTTAAAGATTATAGCCATTAGGGGCGGGGCTTCATTTACTTATAATTTTATGTACATTGAAATTAATTTAGTGACCCTCTACCAAGATTATTCAAATTGTTCAGATCCCTTGTTAAACATGCCCACAAGGTCAAATTGAAGGACAATCAGCTTTATGGATGATATGTAGGTCAAGTTCAAATATGGGTCATATTTGGTAAGAAACTAGGTCAATAGGCCAAATAGAATGGTAATCTTGTTAACACTGTAGAAGCAGCAATTTTTGCTTCAGCAGCTTAAAATTTGGTCAGAATGTTTTTCTGAATTGTATCTAGGTCAAGTTCTAATATGGGTCATTTTGGGTCACTTGGCCAAAAGGAATGTTAATCTTGTTACCACTCTGGATGCTGCATTTTTAGTTTGAGCATGTTGAATTTACTTTATCAGAATGCTTGTCTTGATGATATGTAGGCCAAGTTCGAATATTGGTCATATCTGTTTAAAAGTAGGTCACACGGCCAAATTGAAGAACATTCTTTTTAACACTCTGGGAGCCGCATGGCTTGAGCATGTTGAAACTTTGTCAGAATATTTGTCTTCATGATATCTAGGCTAAGTTTGAATATGGGTCAGGTCAGGTCAGGTCAAAAGCTAGGTCACTAGGCCAAACTGTAGAACTATCTTGTTAACACTATAGAGATCACATTTTTGACTTGAGCAGCTTGAAGTTTTGTCAGAAAGTTTGTCTTGATGATATTGCAATTGGCGCTGACAGAGTCTTAACCCTTTCCCTCATACGACAATTCTGCAGCAGACGACTTTGAATGTTTTTTGTCAAAACATAGAAAATCTCCATAATTGAATGGATAACCTATGACAAAAAGTGGAAAACATGGTGGAAAAAGGAGAAATTGCACGTTTTGTGCAATTTCTTCTTTTGTTACTATGTTTTCAAAAAGCCGTCTGCTGCAGAGGCGTCAGAAAGCGTCACTCTATATGAGGGAAAGGGTTAAATATGCCATTCTCATCTTTTTGCCAATATTCTTTCAAAGTCGTCTGCTGCAGATTTTTTGTATGTGGGAATGTGTTAAAAAATATTCTGCTCTATAGGCGTGAAGCGTTATCTGCATTTAGAGGCAACAAAATGTCTAAATTGTGAAATAGAGTTACAATTAGATAATAATGAATAATTATAGGCTGCTGTTTATAGTACCCAGCTCTGTCTAGAATTATCTAAGAATTCACTCTGATAATGACCCACAAACAACAATTTAAACCTGAAGAAGACAACTTTGGAAACATGTAGACAAAAATATGGAACATCTTTGTAACTGAAAATAGAATTATATTAAATTACTTCTGAGTTGAAATCCTTAATTGTATAGCAAAAGAAGAAATTATTCATTTTGACATTTTAAGCAAATTTTTTTTCAGACGCAATGTTTTCAATAAGCGTCTGCTTCAGATGTGTAAACATATGTCGGCCTTGGGGAAATGGTTAACCCTTTCCCACATACAACAAATCTGCAGCAGACGACTCTGAAAACATAGCCGAAACAAATTGGAAACTCCCTTCAAATGAGAGAACAAATAATTGAATGGAGTTGAAAACATGGTGACAAAAGGAGCAATTGCTTGTTTTTGAGCAATAATCTTCTTTTGTTTTACAAAACGCCGTCTGCTGCAGAGGCGTCAGAGAGCGTCTATATGAGGGAAATGGTTAATTGATCTGTATTTACAATAGGTGGCTGTTGCTTGGGTTGTGTTATAAATACAAGCTAAATACATTTTAGCTGCTCACTAAAGAAAAAAAAAATCAATCCGTGTGGATTCTGATCATGTTCATATGCGTCCATACAGTCAGATCTGAATTTTGCACTGATCCCTTAACCCTTTCCCTCATATAGACACTTTCTGACGCCTCTGCAGCAGACGGCTTTTTGAAAACATGGCGACAAAAGAAGAGCAATTTCTCCTTTTGTCACCATGTTTTCAACACTATATTCAATGATTATACATTCCTTTATAAAGATTCTCCATATTTCTTCTTAGATATTACCAAAGTCGTCTGCTGCAGATTTGTCTTCTGTGGGAAAGGGTTAAATAAACCAAAACGGTTCTGACAATCCATGTGGATTCTGATCATGTTCGTACAGTCAGATCTGAATTTTGCACTGATCCCTTAATTAACCCTTTCCCTCATAAAGACGCTTTATGACGCCTCTGCAGCAGACAGCTTCTTGAAAACATGACGACAAAAGAAGAAATTACTCAAAACGAGCAATTTCTCCTTTTGCCACACTGTTTTCCACTCTTATTCATAGGATATATCCATTCAATTATAGAGATTTTCTATTTTTTGACAAAATATGCAGAATTGTTGTATGAGGGAAAGGGTTAATCTACAGTCATCAATAATATGATACTGTTTGGTTTTTTCCTGCAGCGTAACAGGCTAGAGCTTCAAGGTTGGTTTAATTACTTTGTTTGAAATGCTATTTTTGTATTGCTTTTGATGATTTCTCTGGTCCAATTTGTGAACTTTACATTTTTGGCGCAATTGTATGAACCTTGATACAGGAAAACAGGCCTTTTGACATAATTTATATTTTGTTGGTGTTTTAATATGCCTCTTTCAACAATTTTTCAGTTGTATCACAGCATTTTCTGGGTAAGTTTAAAGTACTACATGTACTGGTCATTTATCCTGACACCAGCCAGTTAGTCGTAATGCTAACCCCGCAACCCTGAGCGCCAAGGAGGGCAGCCATTACTACCTTTTTTAGCTTGTCTGTTTCTTGAAGAAAATCAGTCGAGTTATTATGTGATAATCTTGGCGTCATCCCAAAACTTTAACCTTACCTCATAACTCAAAAACCATTCCAAATATTCAAATGAAACTTGCTTCACATCTTCCTAGAGACAATAGGCATGTAAATAACAATCGGGGATTGAAACCTGTAGGTGGACGCTCTACCACTGCCTTCTGACATAAATCACCAGTGTAGATCCAGATTAGCTTGTGTATGTATAAACACAGCTCATAACTCAAAAACCATTCCAAATATTCAAATAAAACTTGGTTCACATCTTCCTAGAGACAATTATCAGGCATGTAAATAACAATCTGGGATTGAACCCAAGGTGGACACTCTACCACTGCCTTCTGACATTAGTCACCAGTGTAGATTCAGATTAGCTTGTGTATGTCTAAACACAGTTAGTCTTATCAGGTGTTAGATTGTTCCCCCATCCATCATGTCCTGGCGAAATTACAAAAACCTTCAACAGTTTCCCACTTGCACACGCATTCCAACATTTCTGAAGTGAAATTGTGACAAAAGGAGAAATTGCTTATTATAAATGAGAAATTTCTACTTTTGTCACAATGTCGCAATGTTTTCAACTTGATTCAATAATAATAATTTCACTAATAGATATTTTTCACATTTTTGTCCAGACGTTTTTAAAAGTCGTCTGATGCAGATTTGTTGTATGTGGGAAAGGGTTAACCCTTTTCCTCATATAGCTGCTTTCTGACGGCTCTGCAGCAGACGGCTTTTTGAAAAGAGCAATTTCTCCTTTTGACACAATGTTTTCCACTTTTAGTCATAGGTTATCCATTCAATTACAGAGATTTTCCATTTTCTGACAAAATATGTTCAAAGTCGTCTGCTGCAGATTTGTTGTATGTGGGAAAGGGTTAAGCAAGAAGAAAGTGGAAACATTGATCAGACTAGCTGTAGTATTACGTAGGCTATTCTAAACCCTTTCCATCATGCAACATTTAATCTTCAGGTTCGACTTAGAAAACTTCTTCAATATCTTTAAATGAGAGAATTATATAGATGGAGTTGAAAACATTTTCAAAAGTCGTCTGCTGAACTGAAGGTGCACTGAAATGCGTCTGCATGTGGGATTTTAGAATTAACCCTTTCCCACATACAACAAATCTGCAGCAGACATGTCTACTCAAAGATTTGGAAAATCTCTATAATCATATGTATAATTACCGAAAAAAGTTGAAAGTTTCCGTTGGTGGCAAAAGGAGTAATTGCTCGTTTAGTCGTCTGCTGCAGATTCGTAAAAATGCGTCTACAAGTGAGAAAGGGTAATTCTGCAAAAGGGGGGAAATGTTTGAACGTCGTGTTTTCCTATGTTGAATATTATATAAACAGCCTTACATTGTAGAAGAACAGATTAAAATAGGAATTCTCTCTATTTCAACAACTGCCATGCTCCATAAAGTGTTTTACGTCTGATTGTTTCAGCTGTTCTGAGGCCTGCATGTAAATAATGAAATGGGACTGGTGTATGTGAAAAGGGGCTGGCACTGGGCTCTTCTTGCATTATCATTTTCTTGTTACAGAAAACTACTCATGCCCTTTTTTCCCTCAATATCTCAAACTGAATGAAAATTAAGCTTTCAATATTTCAGATGGTACAGTATTGGGATTCGCTATTCGCTTGAGATATCCCTTATTGTCAGGATTTTCCGTCTGTCTGTTTGTTTGTATATAAACGCTCCACAGCCCAAACCAACGAGCCGATTTCGATGAAACTCGGTCAACAGGTGCCATTGGTGCTCGGAGACTGCGCGTTTTAGTTTCATTGCTATGGACCTACCCGTTGCTATGCAGTTAGCAAAAAAACGCGTTTTTAAGGGCAGAAATACGCAAAATACGAGGAAAACTGTTTTTTCGACCTACGTTCACCAAAAATCTATATCCTCCTACAGTTTTCAACGTGGAGACCTGATTATCAACTTCGGTTGTGAATACTTCGAGATATTTAGAAAAAACGTACATAGAATTGTTCGATTTAGTCCTCAATTTTCCTCATGGTAGCCCTTCAAAGATAGGGTATCGTTTTAGTGTCGTTTTTCACTTCAATCGCCCCTATTAGCGCCTATCACACTAGTTCATATATATACGCAAAGGCGAATTTCATATATATACGCAAAGGCGAATCCCACGTCGCCTACCGGCTAGTTTTTCATTTTTTTTGTCTCAAATGTTTTCAAAGCACACTTTAAGTCATATTAGGTTATATCCGTTCAATTATAGAGATTTTCCATTTTTTGACTAAATATGTTCAAAGTCGTCTGCTGCAGAATTGTCGTATCATGGACGACTTTGAACATATTTTGTAAAATAATTGAATGGATAACCTATGACTTAAAGTGGAAAACAATGTGGCAAAAGAAGAAATTGCTCGTTTTGAGCAATTTCTTCTTTTGTCACTATGTTTTAAAAAAGCTGTCTGCTGCAGAGGCGTCAGAAAGCGTCTATATGAGGGAAAGAGTTAACTATTACCACTTGCAATAAATCTGCAGCAGACGACTTTGAAAATATCAAATAAAAAATATAAAAAATCTCTATAAATGATTGTATGTTTATAATGAATTAGAGTGGAAATCATTGTGGCAAATGGAGAAATTGATCATTAGGTGCCAGAAAGTATTATATATATGTTGGAAAGGGTTAAAGAATCTCCATGCTTATGATTGTTTGTTCAGCCTGACGTAATACAATGTGTGGATAACTGGCAGGTTCTATTTCCTGAAAAGCAAACAGGTACCTAGCTAGGAAGGAATTTTTACCCTTTCTGTGATATAGTGGACTTTGTTAACCCTTTCTCACTCGTAGACGCATTATGATGCTTTGCAGCAGACGACTTTTGAAAACATTGTGACAAAAGAAGAAATTGCTCATGATGAGCAATTTCTCCTTTTGCCACAATGTTTTCAACTCTATTCAATAATTATAATATCATTTAAAGAACTATACCATATTTTTGCCTAGATGATATTATCTACTGCAGATGTGTTGTATGAGGGAATAGGTTAAGTATGACAAAGACTGCAGCAACCATGTAATGGTTATTTGTTTGTTATATTGGGGTTTTACGCTGTTGTCAACATTATTTCAGTTATATCACAGGGACTGTTCACTAATATTCATGATCCCTTGATCAACATCAACAAACCAATCCTAGTAGGCTAGGAAATATACCTTGCCAAAGCGCACTCCGCCATGACTTCCGCACCTGGGGATAAAACTAAAATCCCTGACACTTAAACCACCCGGTCATGGCGGATTCCTGTACTTGATATAGAGGACTTCGTTAAGTAATTTTTATTGATAGGTTGGTTGATTGATTGATTGGAGTTTTACGCCGTTTCAGTCATATCATGGCGACCAGTTGACCTGCTCATGTTTTTGCTGGCTTTTACCACACCAGTAATCCAGACAACAAACTTCCAAAGCAACTGGCTGCTTTTCCACATAGACTGTTTGCCCATTAGAGGAAGACGAATGACGCTTGTCGCATTGACTTTTATCAAATGTCAGAAAGAATGTTGGCCGAGCTGGGATTGAAACTCACAACCCTTAATTGGATTGACCGTGAGCCCGCTTCACTACCGACTGAAATATGAGCAATTTCTCTTTTTGCCACAATGATTTCAACTTTATTTAATTATTTAACTTTAAATTATACAGGTTCTTCATGTTTTTGCCTTTAATTATGCTTTCAAAGACATTTGCTACAGATTCGTTGCATGTGGGAATCTTAGGGTAATACTAACCTGCCTTGGTGCTCTGATGATGGTCCTGGGGATAGCATTATGACTGATGGGCTGGTTCAGGATAAACCTACCAGCTAGCTGTTCTGATTAACTTACCCAGGAAATAATTATATATATGCCTTGATATAGGTAAAATGCTGTTGAAAGCGGTGTAAAACACCATTCTATTCAAATCTAATCTTATATAGGATGCAGCTGTAGACAGCTTATGAAAATGTGGGGAGAAAAAAGTAGACATTTCTAGGATTCATGAAAGCATCATTTGGACCACTGCTCTCGAAAATATGTAGATAAGTTACCTTTGTTAGTGTATAACCCATACTCTCTATTTATGCCAACCCATAAAAAAAACTCACGATGATATTGTCATCTACCTTATTTTTGAGTGAACTGAACAATGTATTCACATAGTTACTCACAATACATCTGGAATATCATTAGTCGCCGGGCAGAAGCCCGCGACTTCTATTTTTAATAGGTTTTCTGAAATCCCATGGGAGGGGGGATTATTATTAGAAAGAAACACATTTAGATGTCTTGAACATATTACAATTGTGTTTGTTTAAAAACACTAAGTAATGACATCTAAAATGAAATAAATATTCTGATGTTTTAGGTATTTTCAGTTTCTTTATTTTGACTCGCATTTATGTTTTTTTGTTTTATTTACAAAGACAAAACAGTCCCTATTAGCTAGACTGGTATACTTTATTTTACACTATATACTGTAATCAAAAGTCTATAACTACAAACCTTTACGTCGCAGTCTAATTTGTTTACTTACGCGCACCTGCGTGACTCGCGAATACAAACTGCGTAGATCAATCTCCTTTGCAGAGAGCCGCTCTTTACACTCTCTTACAAATAGTAAATTATAGGTGATTTAAATGTTTATTTGGTTCGAAACAAATGAAGAAAAGAACAAACCGAGATAAAACGAGTTTTAATGGAAAAATGACTTTGAACGAACACTCTGCCTATAAAGAGAGTTTCAAGAACGACACCTCTGCGAATAAGAAAGAATCGGGTCTTTCGTACAAAATTATTTCGTCCTTGACAATTTTAAATGTGTCATTTAATTCCCTAAAGGCATATTGCTTCCGATCTGCATATTGTTATGCATCATTGACACAAGGGCGCTCATCATAATATAATTTTAAAACATGAGTAGTTTGTTGTTTTCATTATAAAAAAGGAAGGAAAGAATTAAAATAAATAACATGTTGTAGGGTTTAGTTTATGTTCGAAATTAAGTTTAAATTATACAACAATTTCAATGAGATTTAACTGTTTAGTTGATATTATATTTCGAAGGTGGTCTAATTTATAAATATTGGACTACATTTCAACATTTGTTAAAGTATGATATAATTAGGATGCTAAGCTAATATCATTTTGAGAAAAAGAGAAAACTCATGTCTTCAGCGATTTAACCCTTATCTCATTGTTTTAAAAGTATTTTTGCTGCAAAGGTGTCCACTGTTGACTTTAAAAGAGGAAAGGTAAAATGACGTGCTTAGATGATGATATTGCATGCAAATTCTAAATTGATGGAGATTGATCATAAACAATGAAAGGCTTCAATTATCATTCACTTCGTTGACAAAACAATGCAAGTTATGATACATTTTCACTTGACCCCACCCCTGATGTTCCAATATGCCCCTCAGTTGATAACTGTTTATTCAACTACTATAATGTTAGTGTTATGCATAACTTCACTATGGATATCCGGCGACATTGATGCGTTGCATCAACTTTCTCTTGTAGGTATTAAAAAATAGGTATTCATTGTACATCTGGAATATTATATAGGTATCATAATGATATGTACTCATAGTACATAGAAATATCATTAGTCGCCGGGCAGAAGTCGGCGACTTCTATTTTTAATAGCTTTTCGGAAATTTAAATGTCTTGAACATATTACAATTGCTTTTGTTTAAAAACACTAAGTTATGACACATCTAAAATGAAATAAATATTCCGATGTTTTAAGTATGTGGAGTTTCTTTATTTTGAGTGGCATTTATGTTTTTAACGAATTATTTTTTCTCAAAAAATAATACAGTTAACGCGATCGTTTTTTTTTCCGGAAGTCACGGTTAAACTACACTTCCGCTTAGAATACACATTCGCTGCACCTAAATAGTCCTAGTATTTTTTCGATATTAAAATGACTTCTACGTGTTATTTCAATACAGTGAAGTCATAATTATACTATCGAATCATCATAGATAATCAATTTTCTAGAAAATATCAAATTAACAGTACGCGCATATATATTTCATTTGTCGGCAGGTACGTATAAGGCACGAGTATGAATTTTAGTCGTATGCCCATTCACTAGAAGTCGACCCCACGCTGTATAGAACAATGTTAATCTCACAAATATGCCACTATGCAGAGCTAATTATAGATCATAATGGTTTACATACGCGCGCATTCAGTTAGCTTAATATATATACGAAAGTAACGCTCATACGTTGTATCAAAGTACCGTGGTGTAATGCAGAGCGTGTAGAACTTCTAAGCATGGACTATTTATGGACGCGAGTTCGGGTCCCAATTGGAACTGTTCTTTTTTTTTTTTTTTTAATTCTTATTTTATGCGATTTTTGAAACATTATAGATTTATAATAATTAATTCACTCACATGAAACATAGTTATAATATAAGCCGAAATCCTGGATCCGCCCCTGGTGACGAAAACAAATCAAACTAACAATGTAAATCTCACAAATATGCCATGGGTGTTTTGACAGACTTTACGCAGAGCTCAGTGAAAGAGTTAGTGTGCATGTTAAACGCTCGCATCGCCGTTGAAATGCTACATTTACTAAAACTGTCAACTGATAAAAAAAATCTCTGGACAAAAATATTAATAATAATAAAATAGACTAAATTGTGCAATAGCATGATCAATTGTATTCATAAATTTGATTTTACAATACATGTTCAAAATAATTCGTTACCAGTACTTTCTGTACTTTGATTTTGTTTTATTTACGAAGACAAAACAGTCCCTATTAGCTAGACTGAGATACTTTATTTTCATATACTACATGTAATCAAAAGGCGATAACTACAAACCTTTACGTCGCACAGTCTAATTTGTTTACATACGCGCACCTGCTAGCAGCAGACTGTAATGTGTCAATCACATCGAAATCTCATTTTAATAGCAATTTTAACTTCCTGAGTGTTTAATAATTTTCATAGTCAAAGAGATGTCTTGATTTGTGAAGAATGCATTTAATAATGTTTATCCATGTATATCTAAAATATGAACTGTTGATCACATGTCACGAATTTAAGCTCGCATACTCGCGAATTGCGAGGTGAGATTTCAGGCACCAGCATATTTTTGGGCCGAATAATATTCATTTCTATTCGTCGATCTTTAACAGGGTTATTTCTTTGACAAATCGCGGTGATTACAGTGAATTTTCAAGATTTACCAAGTGGCTGGGAGTATATACTTTTAGTTTTGCAATATGAGCGGAAGTTTAGAATCAAAACATGTCTTGTGCGCATGCGTATTCAACGGTAGCCAGAACTTTCGACCCAAAGCTTTGTCAACCCCAGTTTCCTAAGTCCTTTCAACTGCTGTATATCTGACACAGTCTCAGCAGCTTCTTTTCGCAACATAATTATATTTCAATGAAGGACATTCACTTTGTTGACAAAAAAAATGCAATTTATGATACATTTTCACTTGACCCCACCCCCTGATGTTCCAATATGCCCCTCAGTTAAATAACTGTTTTTTCAACTACTATAATGTAAGTGTTATGCATCACTGCAGTATGGATTTCCGGCGACATTGATGCGTTGCATTAACTTTCTCTTGTTGATATTATTAATAGGTACTCATGTTACATCTGGAATATCATAGGTAATAGGTTATAATATATATAATCCTTAACCTCATACGACAATTCTGCAGCAGACGACTTTGAACATATTTTGTCAAAAGAAAGAAAATCTCTATAATTGAATGGATAACCTATGACTAAAAGGGGAAAACATTGTGACAAAAGGAGAAATTGCTCGTTTTGAGCAATTTCTTCTTTTGTCACTATATTTTCAAAAAGCCGTCTGCTGCAGAGGCGTCAGAAAGCGTCTACATGAGGGAAAGGGTTAATAGGTATTAATAATAGGTATTCATAGTACATTTGGCATATCATTAGTCACCGGGCAGAAGCCCGCGACTTATATTTTTAATAGGGTTTCGGAAATAACATGGGAGTACGAGTTATTATTAGAAAAGAACAAATTTAAATATCTTGAAAATATTACACTATTAAAGTTATGACACATCTAAAATGAAATAAACATTCCGATGTTTTAAGTATGTGCAGTATCTTTATTTTGACTCGCATTTATGTTTTTTTGTTTTATTTACGAAGACGAAACAGTCCCTTTTAGCTAGACTGAGGAACTATTTTCATATACATGTACTATACATGTAATCACAACACGATAACTACAAACCTTTACGTCGCACAATTTGTTTACATACGTGCACCTGCTAGACTGACGCACTGTATTTTATTTTACTATTGATAGCGCGATGTTACTGTGTACAGTCCAATAGTCAAGTTTGTGCAGCCCCCGTGCATTGATAATTTAGTAAACAAAGATGTCAAAGTGCAAAATAACAAGTTTCTTCATGTCTTTAGAAGAGAACAAAAAACAACTTACTCCCAAACAAAATAAAATAAATTGGCCATCGGTTAAAACTGTGAAGAAATGGAACTGAACTCCATATTAACTTGTGTTACGAAGTCGATGATGATGGGAATGTAAAAACAATAATCTGTAAAGATTTTTCCGAAAAAGGAAGGAAAGAATAACAATAAATTAACATGTTGTACGGTTCAGTTTATGTTCGAAATTAAGTTTGAAATTATATATACAACAATTTCAATTAAATTTAACTGTTTAGCTGATATTATATTTAGAGGGTGGGGTGGTCTTAGTAAATTTATAAATATTGGACTACATTTTTACATTTGTGAAAGTATGATATAATTAGGATGCCCAACTAATATCATTTTGAGAAAAAGAGAAAACTCATGTCTTCAGTCATTTAACCCTTTTTTAATTGTTTTAAAAGTAGATTGCTGCAAAGGTGTCCAATGTTGACTTTAACCCTTTCCCTCATATAGACGCTTTCTGACGCCTCTGCAGCAGACGGCTTTTTGAAAACATAGCGGCGATTTTACGGTTCATTGATTTTTGCAAGATTTATGTCCCTTGTAAATTAGTCTCTGTAGCTGATTGATATTGCGGCTTGTGAACGCAACTCTTCCTACGTTTCTGACTGAATCTTTTCAAAACTTGGTCAATATCATTACTATAATGGGTAGATGTGCATGAAGCAGGGATTTTCCGGTTCAGCAATTTTTGCAATAGTTATGCCTTTCGAAACTTGGTCTCTATAGCATATTCACTTGAGAACGCAAGTTTCCAAACAGGTAGAAGTGCATAAAGCAGGGATTATCCGGTAGAGTGATTTTTGCAAGAGTTATGCTCTGAAGGAAAAAAGGATTCATATCGACACTGCCATTTGACCTACTTTCATATCGGAAGCCTCTATTATAAGGGTTCTATCTCTGTTTATATGTATCCTATTTTCTTTAGTTAATACCAAAGTCAGCTAGGCTGGTAAGCAGAGTAAGACTTTCAACTCTGAACAAATTAAGTGTGGATTAAAACTGTTTTGCTCAAGGAAGCACCCGGCTGCCCCTGCAGGGATCGAACCTACTACCCAGGCAACCATGATCTCAGGTCCCTGTCTCTTCCAGCTAAGCTAACTGGTCTCACAGACTTCATTTTGAGCTTATGTATACAGACATGTTAAAAGCAATAATTAAAAGGACCAATCTTGATCTTTATATTTTGTGGCGGCACTGGCACTCTTGTTTTAAACTATTATAATGTAAATGTTATGCATAACCGCAGTATGGATTTCCGGCGACATTGATACGTTGCATCAACTTTCCCTTGTAGGTATCAATTATAGGTATTATTATATGATATGCATGATGAATTGTGAAAATTAATTGACAGCAATCACATGAATATATATATATATATCATGAGCTCTATATTTAAACTCTATTTCTATAAAAGACATTTTCTAATACCATATAAGTTGTCTGCATTATATATATAATTGGAGAGGGATTATAAATAGACTGACACTGAGTTTAAGGATAATTGACTGTTTCTATATATGGATAATTAGCATACAGGTAATTGGCAAGTGAAACCAATAATTATTGTTTAATGTTTTAATTATGATGATGTTTTAACCCTTTCCCTCAATCTGTCATATTTATGACACCTCTGCAACAGACGAATTTTGAAAACAGTGAGGCAAAAGGAGAAATTCCTCATAATGAGTTAAAATTATATTTCAGCTGCGATATAAATGAACATGTTTTAACCCTTTCCCTCATACGACAATTCTGCAGCAGACGACTTGAACGTATTTTGTCAAAAAGTAGAAAATCTCTATAATTGAATGGATAACTTATCACAAAAAGTGGAAAACATTGTGGCAAAAGGAGAAATTGCACGTTTTGTGCAATTTCTTCTTTTGTCACTATGTTTTCAAAAAGCCGTCTGCTGCAGAGGCGTCAGAAAGTGTCTATATGAGGGAACGGTTAAAAGTCTTCTGCTGCACATTTGAACATTTTCATCTAGCAATTGTCTGCGTGAAGGAAAGACTTACACAGTAAATCCATTTCCTATGTGTAGACATCTTTTGACGCATCTACAGCAAACATCGTTTGAAAACATTGTGTCAAAAGGAGACAATTTGCTCGTAATGAGCAAATTTCCCTTTTGCCACAATGTTTTATAACTCTATTCAGTAGTTTAACATTTATTTATGAACGTTAAATTTTCAAGGTTTAATTTGCAAAGATGTTTTAAAAGATTTGTTGTATGTGAGAAAGGGTTATAAATAATTGAATATAGTTTCTATATCTGGACAATAGATTGTCTGGTAATTGGCATGAAAAATTAATTATTTACATTATATTCATGAGGTTTTATAATCTTTCCCACATGTATACATCAAATCTGCAGTAGACGACTTTGAATATATCAAGGCAATTTTAGATAAAAATAACTATAAATGGAAGGTATAATTGGCAATGTCTCCTTTTGTCAAAATGTTTTCAAAAGTCGTCTGCTGCAGTATGTATGTGGGAATGGCGTTAAGAGTCTGCTGTTTGGGGTAAAAATATTGATTAATTTTGATTTAACACCATTTTCAACAAATTTTCAGTCATATCACAGCGGCCAGTTCACCTACTCATGTGTTTAATCCTAGCTTTCTTACACCAGAACACCACACAACAAACTTTCTAAGCAACTGGCTGCAATTTGCTTTTCCACATAGACTATTAGCCCATTGGTGAAAGACGAATAAGAAAGTAGACACATTCCAAATGCAATTCAGATAAGGAGTTGGAAGTATTGTTGGTAAAGATGTCTGAAATTTAATTAATTTCAGTAAAAATGATGATAATTTTTAACCCAGGAATGCTATGATAACCCTTTCCCTCTCATAGACGCTTTCTGACGCCTCTGCAGCAGACGGCTTTTTGAAAACAATTAGTGACAAAAGAAGAAATTGCACAAAACATGCAATTTCTCCTTTTGTCACAATGTTTTCCGCTTTTAGTCATTATTAAGCTAGGTTCCATTCAATTATAGAGATTTTCCATTATTTGACAAAATATGTTCAAAGTCGTCTGCTGCAGAATTATCGTATGAGGGAAAGGGATAACTGAAAATATTAGGTTTGAAGCTCCATGGACTGTAAAAACTAAAAAATGAATTTACTAATTTCCTCTGGGATTTTATAACACTTTCCCACATACAGCAAATATGCAACAGACAACTTTGATCTAAACAAAATCTCTATAAAAGGAATTAAGTATTTAATAAATGTAATTAATTAATAAATGTAATTAATTAAAAACAGTAGAATAAGAATGTTTTTAAAATGTGTCTGCATCGGGGAAACCCATTTACTATGATGTACAGTATTTTGAGAGTCAATTCAAAAGTTCTTATAGAAACCGCCGAGGATAAAGACAATTATTACGAATCATCTCTTTCCCGCATGCAGAGGCAGGCTGCAATTAACAGATTACATTGGAAAATATAATGAGCAATTTCTTTGTTTTAATTCTCATAAAGTTTTCAACTCGATTCAATTATTATACTTTTATTTATTGATATTTTCTATTGCTAGGCAAAACTGTTGTCAAAGTTGTCTGCTGCAGATTTAATACCAAGAAAAAAAAGGTAACAGTAAAATTGGATCAGAAGGATTTGCAAATTTAGAACAAATTGCTAGATAAATGTTTAGAATTCTGTTTCACCTCCTCGATGGTATAGTGGAAGATACTGGAAGAGTTGTATAGCATCCGCCTGGGGTGGGAGAGGTCGCAGGTTTGATCCCCAGCCAGGGTGTAGCCCAAAGACTTTAAAAATGGTAGTAATGCCCGCCCGTCCGCTACCCACCTTTGCGCTCAGGTTAATTGTGGTGTTAACATGAAGGCTGATTGACTGGTGTAAGGATAAATGGACCAGAAACAGTACTTGTAACTTACCCACGAAAAACGTGATAGCAACTGAAAAAATGTTGAAAGCAGCGTCAAACACAAAACAATCAATCAATCAATTCTGTATCAGGATTTAACCCTTTCACTCATAAAGACGCTTTCTGACGCCTCTGCAGCAGACAGCTTTTTGAAAACATAGTGACAAAAGAAGAAATTTCTCCTTTTGCCACAATGTTTTCCACTTTTTGACAAAATACATTCAAAGTCGTCTGCTGCAGAATTGCCGTATGAGGGAAAGGGTTAACTTTCAATCTAGATGTTTATACTAATTTTTTAGATTTTATAGAAATGCATGACTAATAAAGTATTCATGTGAGATAAATTGTTAACCCTTTCCCACATACAAGAAAACATTGTAGCAAAAGGAGAAATTGCTCGTTTTGAGCAATTTCTCCTTTTGTCACTATGTTTTCAAAAAGCCGTCTGCTGCAGAGGCGTCAGAAAGCGTCTATATGAGGGAAAGGGTTAATGCTATCCAACTTCCTGAATTGGGTGTTAATTGTATTATTCCTCTGGCACATAATTAATTAACCCTTTTCTACTTGTAGCCGCATTTTGAAAACATTGTGGCAAAAGGAGAAACTGCTGATAGTGAGCAATTTCTCTGTTTGCCTCAGTTTTTCTATAATAATACATTAAATTATTTTATAGATCAAGATTTTCTACATTTTTGCCCTGGAGATGAAATAAAAAGTAATCTTCGGCGGATTTGTTATATACTATTGTGGGAAAAGCTTAACAATTTCCCTCATATAGACGTTTTCTAACGCCTCTTCAGCAGAAGGCTTTTTGAAAACATAGTGACAAAAGAAGAAATTGCTCAAAACGAGCAATTTCTCATTTTGCCACAATGTTTTCCACTTTTAGTCATAGGTTATCCATTCAATTATAGAGATTTTCTATTTTTTGACAAAATAAGTTAAAAGTCGTCTGCTGCAGAATTGCCATATGAGGGAAAGGGTTAAGGAAAACTTTTATTTCATGAGGAAACAATTGCTTGTTGTCAAGACAGGGTCAATATAGCAATAACAATTATGTTTAGTCAGCTTAACCCTTTCCCACATATAGACACTTTCTGACACCTCTGCAGCAGATCACTTTTGAAAACACTGACAAAAGAAGAAAACAAGAAATTTCTCCTTTTGCCACAATGTTTTCAACTCTTTTCAGTAACTATATATAACTGCATATAAAGAGCTTTTCGGGTTTTTTGCCTAAATACTTTCAAAGTCGTCTGCTGTAAATTTGTTGTATGGGGGAAAGTGTTAAATCTTTCCCACAATGATGATGATGTACAATCATTTTGACAAATCTGCAGCAGACGACTTTTGATTTTAAACAGTCATGTACTCATAGTGAACAATTTCTAATCTTTCCAGAAGGCTTAAGCTATTAAACAAGACTAATTTTGATGCAAAGCATCAAAGACGCTGCACATGATTTTGCAGCATTACTTAAAGGGAGCAGATGTAGTTCATGCAGTACATTTAAATAACCTGTGAAAACAGACAGGATGTAAATATTTTCGAACAAGAAGACCAAATGTCCCTTTATTATAACCAAGAAAGCCAAGATTGCTCACCTGGCTACTAGAAAGGGTCAATTTTGACGAAGGGATTAAGACGTTTTATATGCTGCGATCTATGTGATATTCAGCATGTGAAGTTTAGTCGTAAGTTTAGTCCTGAAACCATTTGGTTTACAGTTTGCTTAACAATAACTGCAACTATAATGTGTCATACAAGCTGAAGTTTCTAAACTTTTTACCAATAAACGGTTTTAAATTTGCTCTAACTAGATAAATTAGAAATGTTTTTCGACCAATCAACATGGCTTGAAGGAATCTGATAGAGGGTCACCCTAGAAATATTTCTAAAAAGTAATTTGAAAATCGGCCAATCAATTTCGGAGAAGAAGATTTTTTAAGTTTTCACTATAGCCATATTATAAGGCAAAAATAGCCCCTACCCGCCGCCTGGCGGCCACAGTGTTCGACTAATCAACATTTTAAGCTTTCACTATAGCCTTATATTTAGGCAAAATAGCCCCACCCTCTGACGGCCATGTTTTCACTATATAGCCATAAAATAGCCCCACCCTCTGGCGGCCTTGTTTTTCGACCAATCAACATGGCTTGAAGGAATCTGATAGAGGGTCTCCCAAGGAACATTTATACAACATTTTTAGAAAATTTGCCAAACACTTTCGGAGAAGAAGATTTGTTTAAGTTTTCACTTTAGCCATATAAGGCAAAAATAGGCCCGCCGACTGACAGCCATGTTTTTCGTTAGAAGACATGTATACGCATTTTGTATCTTGTTGTTTCTTAAATCAGCTAATACAAATTATTGATTCATAAAGGTTGTCTTTTTCAAACATACAACAGAGTTTTTCTTAACAATAATAATGTTAAAGTGGATAACATTGTGGCAATGGAGAAATTGCTCGTTTTGAGCAATTTCTTCTTTTGTCACTATGTTTTCAAAAAGTCGTCTGCTGCAGAGGCGTCAGAAAGTGTCTATATGAGGGAAAGGGGTAATTGTTCACCAGTTTATCTATCTTTGGATGGACTTTCTGTAATTTTCAGAGGCGTTGCTTATATTCAAATTATACAAATTCCATTGGATGAATGACCCTAAGTCACAGTCAGACTAACTGTTAATTGTCTCGCTAAGATGCTTCTTTTCATGAGTGCCCACAAAAGACAAAGACTTATTTTATTGCCAGCATTTTATGGGCCACTGATCCATAATAAAATGGAAAATAATATTTAACAATTAACCTTTACCTACCTTTAAACCCATTTTGTCGCAGTTGCTGCAGACGACCTTTGAAAACATCGTGACAAAAGGGGAAATTGCTCAAAACGAGCAATTTCTCCATTTACCACAATGTTTTTATCTTTTTTTCAGTAATTTAGCCTTCATTTCTAGAGATTTTCCGTATATTGATTAGATGTTTTCAAAGTTGTCTGCTACAGATTTGCTGTCTGTGGAAAAGGGTTAACCCTTTCCCTCATATAGACGCTTTCTGAGGCCTCTGCAGCAGAAAGCTTTTTTAAAACATAGTGACAAAAGAAGAAATTGCTCAAAACAAGCAATTTCTCCTTTTGACACAATGTTTTCCACTTTAAGTCATAGGTTATCTATTCAATTATAGAGATTTTCTATCTTTTGGCAAAATATGTTCAAAGTCGTCTGCTGCAGAATTGTTGTATGAGGGAAAGGGTTAAACAAAGAGTGACACTAAAACTTGAACAGTCATAATCAATGCTATAATTGGAGTACTATAGTAAATTAGTATGCTTGGCAGGGTAGTCTGCATTACCCATTGTACAATTGTAAAATAGTATCATTATGTCTGGCAAATTAAAATAAACTTGTAAACAGAGCTCTGGATATATATTTGGGGCGTTTTGCATGTTCATAAATCCTTATTATACCCCCCTTCGAAGAAGATGGGGTATATAGGAGTCACTGTGTCGGGCAGTCTGTCTGTCTGTCTGTCTGTCTGTCGGCCAGAAGCCATATTTTGTCCGGTCTATTTCTTACAAACCACTGGGTGGAATTCAATAAATTTTTACATGAAGCTTCTATATACCAAGAGGAGATGTGCATATCTTAAAGGGGTTACAATTGCATGATATTTTACAGAGTTATGGCCCTTTTACTAATTAATTTATGGTGTAGGTCAAGGTGCTGTTTCGGAGGTATTTATCATCTTCAGTGATAGTTCTAGTTTGACCTTAAAAGAGTTTTGAGTACCCACATCATACGGTTTGGTTGGATGATAAGAGAGATATTGTGGGGAAAAGAGCTGTATCTATACACCTCCTTTTCTGGACCTCTGAGTAAATTTAATATACAATTGAATTCTCGTAAACTATATATACCGGTGACAATTGAAAATATTATGTGGAAAAGTAGAAACTGCTTGGTTTGCGAATGGTTAATTGTATTCATTTGGGTGTACGTACCTGTTCGTATTAACGAGTTGAAATAAGTTCAAGCTCAGATTTCTGTTCTAGGATGCAACTTTATGTATAAGGAGTATAGTCTCGCCAGACAATACAATTTGTAACATTCACATATTAAGACAAATTCTGAAGTGAGACCTGAGTTTAGATCTATTATTGGAAGCCTTTTCATTTCTCCAGGGCAATAAACAAGAAACTAGGTCAAGCTATATATGGAACACCTCAGTTCAATGTTGATGAAACACTTTCTGACATGCAACAAATCATCAGCAGCCAATTTTGAAAACCTTGTGACAAATGGCGAAATTGCTCATTATGGAAAATTTCTTAATTAAATTGCCACAATGTTGAAAGAATTAAGTAATTTGCTGCAGATTAAAATCCTCAAAGAGTGTGCATGTTGGAAAGGATTTTAAATGAAAGACAATGCTCAAGGAATGTTATTAACCCTTTCTGACGCCTCTGCAGCAGACGGCTTTTTGAAAACAAAGTGACAAAAGAAGAAATTGCTCAAAACAAGCAATTTCTCCTTTTGCCACAATGTTTTCCACTTTTAGTGATAGGTTATCCATTCAATTATAGAGATTTTCTATTTTTTGACAAAATATGTTCAAAGTCGTCTGCTGCAGAACTGTTGCATGAGGGAAAGGGTTAAAAGACTACCGTGAGATTCCTTTCATTTTGCTTAACTGTTTAGTTTACAGCATCAAAATATGTCTATGTTAGGAAAAGGGTCTTAAGATCAATGCAAGCTTTCCACTGGGACCCGTGTCCATGCTATTGTGGTTAGATCATCCGCCTTAATTGGGAACCGGGAGACAAAACTTTTCTCCAGGCAACTGTTTACTTCTGATGCTCTTCTTAACCTTTTCTCATGTGTAGATGCTTTCTGACGCCTCTGCAGCAGACGGCTTTTTGAAAACATGGCGACAAAGAGAGAAATTGCTCAAAACAAGCAATTTCTTCTTTTGTCACCATGTTTTCAAGTCCTATTCAATTATTTTTCTTTCATTTAACCCTTTCCCTCATATAGACGCTTTCTGACGCCTCTGCAGCAGACAGCTTTTTTGAAAACATAGTGACAAAAGAAGAAATTGCACAAAACGTGCAATTTTTTCCACTTTTAGTCATAGGTTATCCATTCAATTATAGAGATTTTCTATTTTTTGACAAAATACGTTCAAAGTTGTCTGCTTCAGAATTGTCGTATGGGGGAAAGGGTTAAAGCAGACGGCGTTTTGAAAACATAGTGACAAAAGAAGAAATTGCACAGAACGTGCAATTTCTCCTTTTGTCACAATGTTTTCCACTTTTAGTCATAGGTTATCCATCTGACAAAATACGTTCAAAGTCGTCTGCTTCAGAATTGTCGGTATCTGACTCGTGATCTGGAGGTCACGGGTTCGATACCCGGTTGCGGCGACATTCTTTCGGGCGATGTTTTCCATTGCCTCTCACCTCTGATCTATGTGAGAAAGTAGTCAGTGGCTTCGAAAGAATGTTGTGTAAGTACTGGTGTGGGAAAGCCAGGAAAACATGGGTAGGTGCGGTGACCGCCGTGATATGACCAAAGCTGTTGAAAGCGGCGTTAAACTCCAAACAAACAAACAAATCAGAATTGTCGTATGAGGGAAAGGGTAAGTAAAGGGATTTACGTTTTCAAAGTCATCTACTGTAGATGTGTTGTCTGTGGGGAAGGGTTAAAAATAGATTTATTTGTAATTTCCATACAATTGTACAGTCTGCGTTTGGGGTTGTACTATTTCATAAAAACATGGACCCCAGTAAAAGTTCTTACCTTCCCCACAAGTTTACAACAAATCTACATTAGAAATATTTCGAAATATCAAAGCAAAGTTTGAAAAATCAATATAAATGAAAATGAAATAAATTTTTCTATTTCAAATGTCATCTGCTGCAGATGCTTCTATATACATGTGCCCTTTCCCACATACAACAAATCTGCAGGAGACGACTTTGAAAACTGTAACTCAATTATATAGAAAATCTCTATAAATGATGGTTTAATTACTGAAAAAAGTTGAAAACTTTGTGAAAAGAGGTGAAATTGCTTCTTTTGAGCAATTTCTCCTTTTGTCACAATGTTTTCACAATTAGTCTACTGTAGAGGTGTCAGAAAGTGTCTATACGTTTTCAAAAGACTTCTACTGGAGATGCATCAAAATGTGTCTGCAAATAGGGAAAAGGGATAAAATAATAAATGCGCCTTCCTTACATTTTTCAGCCTGACACCCCTGGATCCAGCAGTACAGCAGTCCCAACAGCAATGGAGGAAGGAATGTCACTGGATGAGTTCATTGCGTCCGGAAGGACAGGACGGAGAAATGCCATGCCGGATATTTTAGATTCACACAAGGCTAGCATAGGGACAGGACAGATAGCATTCGACATGGAAAAACTCAACTGCTCAGGTGGGTACATAATGGGTCTGGGTCTTAACCCTTTCCCTCATATAGACACTTTCTGACGACTCTGCAGCAGACAGCTTTTTGAAAACATAGTGACAAAAGAAGAAATTGCTCAAAACGAGCAATTTCTCCTTTTGTAACAATGTTTTCCACTTTTAGTCATAGGTTATCCATTCAATTATAGAGATTTTCTGTTTTTTAACAAATTATGTTCTAAGTCGTCTGCTGCAGAACTGTCGTATGAGAGAAAGGATTAACCCTTTCCCACATACAACACATATTCAGCAGACTCCTTTGAAAATGTCTAAGCAAAAACACAGAACATCCCTTTGAATGAAAGAATAATAATCCTAAAGAGTTGAAAACATGGTGACAAATGGAGAAATTGCTCATTTTGAGCAATTTCTTCTTTTGTCACCATGTTTTCAAAAAGCTGTCTGCTGCAGAGGCGTCAGAAAGCATCTATATGAGGGAAAGGGTCCTAACCCACATACAACAAATGGAAAACATCCAGCAAAAATAAAAAAAATCCTCCATAAATAGGAGTTTAATTATTAGATACAGTTGAAATTATTTTGGCAAATGGAGAAGTTGCCCATCATATTAAGCAATCTCTCCTTTTGCCACAAAGTTTTCGAAAGTTGTCTGCTGCCTATGCGTCAGAATGCGTCCACAATTGGGAAAGTGTTAACCCTGTCCCACATACAACAAATGTGCAACAGATGGCTTTGAAAATATCCAGCAAAAATTAAAATCCTCCATAAATTATAGGAGTATAATTATTACATACGGATGAAATCATTTTGGCAAATGGAAAAACTGCTCATCATGAGCAATTTCTCTGTTTGCCACAAAGTTTTCCAAAGTTGTCTGCTGCTGATGCGTCAGAATGCGTCCACAATTTGGAAAGCGTTAACCCTGTCCCACATACAACAAATAGGCAAACGCATGGGAAATACATATAAATGAAAGAATAATTACTGAATGGATTTGAAAATATTGTTTTGCCACAATATTTTCAACAGTGGTCTGCTGCAGATGCTTCAAAAGGTGTCTACAAGAGAAAGTTGATGCAAGGCATCAATGTCGCCGGAAAAGACTGCATTGATTTATTTATGTATTCTTGACTTTCCTTAGTCTATTCAAACATTAGGAACGTTGAAATGAAAACATTTACTTATAAATTTTATATTCATACCTACATTAGGGTATCTATAAAAAATTAACGAAATGTGTACACATTTATCTTGGCTTAAATTTAATTTTGCTGTTGTTACTTATTTAAATAATAGTATTCATTCATATAATTTCAATGTTTGTCAATCTTATTCGAATCACAAGGTAAATATCCTGGTATTGCTTTAAAGGGAGGTAATTTGAAGAAAACAAAAGTATTCAAAAGGAGAAATATATCAGCATTACCGTCTACAGTTTAAATTGTTCTATTGTTTGTGGATTTAAAAATGTTCTTTTTTTCTTATTTCTACATGTACAACGAAATATTGCGGCTTCTCTTTGACGCTTTGCGTCAAACATTCGTCTTGTACTTGTCTAAAATAAAATAATATCACTCGCTTTTTCATATCGAAATGCGCATGCGCGAAAATCGATGTTAAAGGTCACGAACCTACACAACAGAATAGGGTCTATATTTAGCTTAGAAACAGTTCCTACTTTAGATATTCATGGATTAACATTATTAAATGAATTCTACACAAATCAAGACATCTCTTTGAACATGAAAACAACATTTAGTAAGTTAAAATTGCTATTAAAAGGAGAATCCGAAATTGACCTCAATGATGACACATAAGAGTCTGCATTAGGGGGTGTTGGTTCACGTCTTGAAGGGACCACTTTTGTCTTCGTAAATAAGACAAAAAACTTAAATGCGAGTGAAATAAAAAAAAACTGCAAACATTAAAAAATCGGAATATTTATTTCATTTTAGATGTGTCATTTATTAGTGTTCGTAAACAACCACAATTGTAATATGTTCAAATCATCTAGATTTGTTTCTTTCTAATAATAAGCCGCCCTCCCATGTGATTTCCGAAAAGCTATTAAAAATAGAAGTCGCGGGCTTCTGCCCGGCGACTAATAAATAAAGTGGGTTAACCCTTTCCCTCATATAGACGCTTTCTGACACCTCTGCAGCAGACAGCTTTTTGAAAACATAGTGAAAAAAGAAAAAATTGCTCAAAACGAGCAATTTCTCATTTTGATACAATATTTTCCACTTTTAGTCATACTGGTTATCTATTCAATTATAGGAATTTTCTATTTTTTGACAAAATATGTTCAAAGTCGCCTGCTGCAGAATTGTCGTATGAGGGGAAGGGTAAAGAGTGTATGTGTCAGAAAAAATATGATGACGTTTGAATCCTGGTTTGAGTCATCATACCAAAGAATTAAACCATTCCCCACATAGCAGTACATTAAATCTGAATATTTAATATTTTGGCAATATAAACGTGGCCCTGTTCTGTACTCTGAGCAGAGATGTATATTGTCATGCACCGTGCACATGTTACAAATTATATTCATCAATTTTCTTACTTTTTCGTTCATAAAATTAACATAGTTAAATAAATAATGCACAGAATAAAATTCCATTCATTAATTATACATATCTCTTCTCAAAGGGGGCCCATAAGTCATGGTAGCTCGGTCGGTATCGAAACGGACTGTCAATCTAAGGGGTTGTGAGTTTGAATCCCAGCTCGGCCAATATTCTTTCCGACGTTTGACAAAAGTCACTGTGACACTAGTCATTCGTCTTTCACCAATGGGGTACCAGTCTATATGTTAACCCTTTCCCTCATATAGACGCTTTCTGACGTCTCTGCAGCAGACAGCTTTTTGAAAACATAGTGACAAAAGAAGAAATTGCACAAAACGTGCAATTTCTCCTTTTGCCACAATGTTTACCACTTTTTGTCATAGGTTATCCATTCAATTATGGAGATTTTCTACTTTTTGACAAAATACGTTCAAAGTCGTCTGCTGCAGAATTGTCGTATGAGGGAAAGGGTTAAAGCAGCTAGCTGCTCGGAAAGTACTGGTGTGAGAAAGCTAGCTAGGAAACAAATAAGTAGGTGAACTATATGACTGAAAAATCAAAACCCAATCAATCAAACTCTTCCCGAAGGTGAGGATCATTTTTTTATTGGTTGATTCATAAAAGCAGGATACCAGTTTAAACAAATAATAATGAAAATTTATTTATTTTCAGAAAATGTTCCACAGCCCTCCCAACAGAGTTCACCAAATCCATCTACCAGTCAAGGCTCCTAGCAGCCAAAATATTTATAGTCAATCATATCATATCATGTGATGTGTCATGTGACTCATTTCCAGCTTCTGATAGGACAGATCAGAATGAGGCTAATTTTGATGTGCTGTGTGCTTCTCGAGTGACAAAAGTGTGGATTGCAGAAATTTGTGCTTTCGTTTAATTAGTTGATTAGCCTAAAGATTTGGCCAGTTTTAAAGCTTGTATTATATGAGTTTACATGAAGAAAATGAGCAAATATTTCATGTAGATGTACAAATATTTTCATGTAAATTGCCACTTAGTGGATTTTAAGCTTTTATTATGTTTGTTGGAGAAGAAATAAGACATGTCATTGCAAAGAGACTTAACACCTGTATTTATGTATGTTTAATGTCTCTTTCCACAGAGCAAGGCTATTCATGTAATATTCATTTTAGGTTGGTTTTATATCGAAGCGAATGTATTTTATCTAAAAAAAGAAAAATATTTGTTATAATGTACGAACATTGAGCACAGCCTGTGATTTGAAAACTCCGAATTATTTCATAAACCTTATACATGTAGTCCTCTTTGACCTCATTTGATGTATTTAGTCGTCTGCTTCAAAGGACAGTATGTTGTAACATGTTTTGTGTTGCAAACATTGGAAGCGTGTCTCATAGAGCTCACCTCTCAATCTTATGTCACACTTTCTCTTCTCCATTGTTTCCCTTACTGACATATTTGATGGCGACACATGTGCTCCTACAAACACTCTTTCCTTTTTCCACAATGTTTTCAAGTCCTTAGATTTGTCGTCTTCATCAGGGACATGGTCATAAACTAACATGCTAACCCTTTCCCTCTTATAGATACATATTGACACCTCTGCAGCAGATGACTTTTGAAAACATTGTGACAAAAGGTGAAATTGATCTTGATGAGCAATTTCTCTTTTTGCCTCAATGTTTTCAACTCTTATTTGATTAATATACTTTCATTTATAGATATTTTCTAATTTTTTTGCCACTGCAGCTGCAGACGGGAAGTAAGATTAACAGACGATGGGTCATCTTGGATTTAAACGTTTTCTCCTGACACATCTGGAGCAGATGACCTTTGGAAACATTGTGACATTAAAAGAGAAATTGCTCTTTTTGCAACAATATTTTCAACTATCCAATAATTATACATGATCTAAAAAAAATTATATTAGGTTTCAAAATCGTTTTCTGATGATTTCTTGTATTTTAGAAAGGGTTAAAAGAGAAATGCTCTTTTTGCAACAATATTTTCAACTCTATCCAATAATTATGCATGATCTAAATGTTTTCCTATTATGTTTCAAAATCGTCTGCTGATGATTTCTTGTATTTTAGAAAGGGTTAAAGGAATGCGCTGGGTGTGCATTGGGCTAGGTACATATCCTGGCAAAGGCCTGGTAATTAGTCAACCAGGGATCAGTGTTCTGCAACGGCAATGTAACTAAAGAAGTAAATTTTCAGAGAACTAGATAAGAAGGAGTAAACTATATATTCGAGGGCTTGGCGTAAAACGGTTGTAACTAAAATAGGTATTTTCTTACCAAGGTTAATTACCTCGCCATAAAGTCTTTATAAGTGTTAAATACTTTTTCTTGGTAAACAATGGAAATTTAGGTGCCATTGCTCGTTCTGAGCAATGGCATCTAAATTTGCATTGTTTACAAAAGGGTCAAAATTGCCCCTTATCCAGGGTTTTCAAAATAGGTTTTGAGTTACAACCGTTTCACATCAAGCCCTCGTATAGTCTTTTCCGACCTATATTTCTCCTATGACTCAACCAAACCCTATAATGTGGGTACTCAAAAGATTTGTCTCACTGTGGCGTTTCTTTTGAGTACTCGCAACATAGGGTTTGAGTATCAAATAAGGGTTATAGAATTTGACATGCTCAGCTTATCTAGAAATCTGCCTTTTTTTTTCAAATCCAGGAATGGAATTTAACTTGCAGAAAAGGTATAAAATATGGCCACCATTTTGCTCATTGACAATCATATTTCATGGTATTTTCTTTACTAACTTTCTACTATTAGCCTTCCTTTCCCACCTGCAGACTCATAAATCACCCATCTGCAGCAGATGAATTATGTAACTTTGAAGAGAAAGAAGAAATTGTTCATGAAAAGTAATTTCTTCTTTTACTTCAATGTTTTTAACTCTATTAAACAAGAATACTGTCGTCTATTAAAAAAGTATACTGTCATTAATTTATATAGATTATCCATATTTTTAGAACAGATGTTTTCAAAGTCGTCTGCTGCAAATTTGTCGTTTGTGGGGCAGGGTTAATTATACAAACCTCATTAGACCCCTTTGGTAGAAAACATTTCTGAAAAAGGAAGATATCTCTCATAACAAAAAAAATCTATTTTTCTATTTATTATAGCTATATTCCATATTGATTGCCAAGATGTTTTCGAAGGTGTTGAACAGATTGTGGTAAAAAAGGAGAAATATCTCACAAGGAGCAAATTCTCCCACATTCTTTTCATCTTTATTTGACAACTATAATTTAATTTCATAATATTTCATAACTTTGCCTCAATGTTTCTTTAACCCTTTTCCCTCATATAGATGCTTTCTGACACCTCTGCAGCAGACAGCTTTTTGAAAACATAGTGACAAAAGAAGAAATTGCTCAAAACGAGCAATTTCTCCTTTTGCCACAATGTTTTCCACTTTTAGTCATAGGTTATCCATTCAATTAAAGAGATTTTCTATTTTTTGATAAAATATGCTCAATGTCGTCTGCTGCATAATTGTCGTATGAGGGCAAGGGTAAAAGGGGTGTGATGCTGATTTGTTGTAAGTGGGAAAGGTTTAATTTAGTTATGACATTTGTGATTTTAAACTCTTTGCATGCCATTTTTTCCCTTCTGTATTGTATTGTATACACTTTTGAAAAATATAATTGTTATTCCAAATGTTTGCTGAAATACAATCTGAGTGTCAAACAGTTTCTATCTCAGAACATCAACCACGTTTTGTGGGGCCTGTTTTTGAATACTGACTGTTTTGCATAGGTCTTCAACGGTTGGCATATTCCATCGCCACATGCAAAGAGTTTAAAGCACTAAACTATGCCTGTGTTTGAAGCCATACATGTTTCAATTCTCTTGTTTTCAAATGTCTAAAGGCAATATTTTGACATAAATGATTATGTGTACAGAATTATTAATAAAAAATTAACTGTTGAAAAAATTGGTTTGTTTGTTTTGTCTGATTGGTGGTTTACATCGCTTGCATGACTTTTCCTCAGTTAATTGCCAGTTCTGCTGGTAAATTTATCCTGATACCAAAGCATCTGTCGTAATACTATCCAGGCAACCCTGAGCGCCAAGGAGGCAACCCGTTAAGAACCATTTTTATATAGTCTGTGGTGTGACCTGTCCGTGGCTCGAACCCTGGTATCCCGCTCTTGTGGCAGACTATACACTACACCAGTGTTCGTATCACCTGCCTCGTACACATATCTCTTTCAGTCTGTCCTGATGATCACGGTTTCACTAACTGACAGTTTGTCAGAAGACCCTTGTTCTATTTAGTCTTCATGTTTGACACGTTGTATTTGGATTCACACAACTTGACGAGGAAGAGCTGATGGAGGTGCAGGCGGACTTGGTCTCAAATTGTCAAAAATAATTTGTTTGTGAGGAGTATTTTATTGGGTGTTCAGCACAGAGATTTTGTTTTAAGCCCACCTGAGCATGAAGTACTGGGTGAGCTAGTGTGATCCCTAACCGTCCGGGGTCGTCTGTCTGTTCATATTTTCTTTCAAACAATTCTTCCTCCTCCTAAACCAATTACAAATAATGCTCCTTAGGTGGTCCTCCGTCAATTATTCAAAGAATTATGTTGATTTTTGGTTGCTGAAAGAGGAAAAAGTGCCAAAAACTTTAAAAATCTTCTTTATGTTAAAAGTTTTTTATTAAAACCATCGTAACCAAAATTTACTGGAGACCAGACTTGAAAATGATTTAGCACAAAGGTTCCTTTGGTGATCCTCTACCAAGTTTGTTCAAATTATTCCTATCAAGTGTTAACCCTTTCTCTCACATAGACCGTTTCTGACGCCTCTGCAGCAGACGGCTTTTTGAAAACCTAGTGACAAAAGAAGAAATTGCTCAAAACGAGCAATGCCTCCTTTTCCACTTTTTGTTATAGGTTATCCATTCAATTATAGAGATTTTCTATTTTTTGACAAAATATGTTCAAAGTCGTCTGCTGCAGAATTGTCTGTCGTATGAGGGAAAAGGAAAGACATCAAGACATAGCCAGCTGGGGGCAGGGTTGATTTGCTTTTATGTATAGAGTAAGTGCTTTGTAAATGATTGTAGTTCTATTGAATGGTGATCGATATAGAACTATCATGGACCTTTTGTTCAGTTATGTGATCAGATAAAAGGAAACTGATCCGATGTTCAACAGTGATTTTTTTTTTTAGTTTATGTCAAAGGGAAGCAATTCATCTTCCATAGTCAACCATTATAGAATTTATGGGTTATGGTTCTTTCAAAGCAATCACAATAACCCACAAACCTGTATTAAATCAAAGTTCATTCTTAAAACTGCCATAAAAGAACCAAAAACTCATAGATTGACATTCATTTTTTGAGCTATGATGTTGAATCAAAGGTCATCCTTATCCCACACGGAGTTTCACTTTAATTTTCAGAAAATACAGGATGTTCTAATTATAGCTCAAAGGTGTCAAAGCAAATCAGAATTTTGTTACAAATCTGTTACAGGATAATATATTTTTCAAAAAACACTAAACTTTCAACAAAATTATTATTGTCCAATGGGAGACAATTTCAGTCTTATATTTTTATCTGAAATAAAAAATCCTGGACAGAATTGTCTGCCCGGCAAGCCAATCCAATTACTTTGACTTTAAATGAACAGGTTTTTTTGTGTTTTTATTTTTTGTCTTATATGGCTATAGTGAAAAATATACTTCTCGGAAAGTATCTTGCCAATTTCCAATTAATTTAGTAGGAATGTTCCTTTGGTGACCCTCTACGAGATTATTTCAAGCCATGTTGATTGGTAAAAAGCCCCGAGCTATTGTGGTTTGCATGACGATTCACATTGCATTACTCAGATTAGTGATCTAGGACCACTATGGTCCTCTTGTTAAAAACAAGATGGCAAAGATGGCCCTAAATCAATCACCTGAGTGATAGTATAGTAGCAAATCCTACTGCTAATAAAAGGGAAAATTTTATCAAGAAAGGGAATGAACCGCAAATGAGGTCAGGCGATCTAAATAAAAACTAGAAATATCACTGAAGGTGATGAATACCCCCAGCTGGTGCCTGACTATACATATGTATGAGAAATTCAAGGGGCCATAACTCATTTTAAAAAAAATCCAGTGCAGCACGCCGACAATATACACACCTAGGCTTGGTATCAATCATTCTTGTGAAGTTATATTGAATTCTGACCAAGGGTTGCTGAGAAATAGTGTTCACAAGAAATGTCCACAGACCAACGGACCGAACGACAAGCGTGACTCCTATATAGCCTCCATATACTATGTATCTGGGGGTAAAAAACCGACCGACCGACAAGCACGACTCCTATATATACATCTTCTGATTTTAAATGGTTTACAATCATTTTGCATTGTTAAGAAAGCAACAACAAATGTTAATGTTTAGGGTTTTATTTTAAGAAACCATATTACTTTTCAGAACTGACAACAGCATATGTAATTATTCATATTTCAACACAACAAAACATTCCCACTTTTATTTTAATAAAATATACACAAATGGTCTATAGAGGTATATTTTCTATTCAAAGGTATTCTTTATAACATTTTACAAATATTCGAATCCTTTGTAGTGGATGACTTTTGAAAGCATTCTTTGAAAAGGATCAGTTTCTTATTTCCCCCCCAATGGGGGCCATTAAGTTAACTTCAAAGGTTGTCGGTTTCAGACATCAAAAGGTTCAACAACCATTTTGAAACAATACTTCAGTTAACCGTTTCCCTCATACGACAATTCTGCAGCAGACAAATTTTGAACTTTTTTTGTAAAAAAGTAGAAAATCTCTATAATTGAATGGATAACCTATGACTAAAAGTGGAAAACATTGTGGCAAAAGGAGAAATTGCACGTTTTGTGCAATTTCTTCTTTTGTCACTATGTTTTCAAATAGCTGACTGCTGCAGAGGCGTCAGAAAGCGTCTATATGAGGGAAAGGGTTAAACAACTACTTTTCATGATAACTGGGTGACTTGCCACCACTAAGCTTGGAATTTGCTTTGCCCAACAGCACTAAACAAGTAAGGATTGACAAGTAAGGATTGTTCAATATACATTTAACTATCAAAGTATTACAATTGAAAAGCTATCTTATGACAAAACAGTGTACATGTATTACCATGGAAATGCTATCTAATGGCAGTCTGTAAATGGCAAAGGCTCAAGATGAAGCGAGACGGGTCATTTAACACCTTTAAATGCATATTATACAATGTCTCCTTCTCCCACAATGTTTTCAAATGCATTCAAAATATGAATCAGAATTTCTACATGTTATAATGACTTTATACGCTGTTTTTAAAGCCGATGACTCTGAACCCTTTCCCACCGACAACTAATCTGCAGCAGACGTCTTTGAAAACATCTCTTTGAAAGCATCTCGGCAAAAATGTGGATAATTTCTTTAAAGGAAAGTATTAATATTGAAGTTGAAAACATTGTGACAAAAGTAGAGATTGCTCATTATGAACAATTTCTCCTTTTTCCATGATGTTTTTAAAAGGCGTCTGCTGCAGGGGCGTCATTAAGCATCTGTATGAGAGAAAAACTTAACCCTTTCCCTCACATAGATGCTTTCAGAACGAGCAATTTCTCCTTTTGCCACATGTTTTCAACTTTTAGTCATATGTTATCCATTCAATTATAAGAGATTTTCTATTTTTTGACAAAATATGTTCAAAGTCGTCAGCTGCAGAATTGTCGTATGAGGGAAAGGGATAAGATAGTTCATACAAAATGGGTGTCTGAGTTATGGTCCTCGCATTATACGGAAGCTATAAACAGAGATGAATAATCGGCCGATTGATCAGAGATTAACGCCATTTCTCAACGGTATTTCAGTTATGTCACAACAGCCAGTGCACCCAACATGTTTTCTCGAACTATGACCTCGGGATTGATAGCCCTCTTTGTTACCAACTGACCTATCATAGCTCGCTCGAACAGTACTGAAAATGTTTCAAGTAATTTCAAAATTTCACAACCATAGTTTTTTATATTGTAGATGAAATTGATGACAAAAACAACAAAAACTACAAAAATATTTTTATACACATAGAATGCAAGCTAGAGGTACAGTGCTTGTACTTAGGCAGCATCCTATAATGATGAATAAATGATTCAACTTTCGAAAGACTTTGCTTAGAAGAAAAGCAGAAAAGCTATCTCTAGAATCAAAAGCAGTTTGAATGCAAAAGTATGATATATTTTTGGCCTCGGAAAAAACACAAAATTAACGTTTACTCTCACAAAGGAACACTACATACGGTGCAAAAACAACAAAACATAAACAATAAACATTCATGAAATATTTTTTTTTAAACTTTATCAATGCAGAATTTCATAAAAGTTGACTTTTCCACGTTGAAAAATGGACCACTTCATTTAACCCTTTCCCACATACAACAAATCTGCAGCAGACGACTTTGAAAAACATCGTGATAAAAACCTGAAAAATCTCCATACAAGATAGCTTAATTGTTTAATAAAGTTGAAAGCATTGTGGTCAAAGGAGAAAATGCTCATCATGAGCAATTTCACCTTTGGCCACAATGTTTTCAAAAGTCGGCAACTGCTTTTCCGTCAAAATGCATCTACAGGTGGGAAAGGGTTGAATAAAAATTGAATGTGTAAGTGTCAAACAATGCAGATTTCAGGGGAGACTGCGAGTGATGAGCTGTTTCACCTGAATCTGCATTGTTTGCAAAAGCCTTTAATTGCCTTTGTTAGCAAAAGAGATACCTCTTTCCCAGATGCAGACCTTTGTTATGCATCTCAAACAGACAACTCACAAATCGTGCAATATCCTCTTTTCCCACAATGATTTCAGATCTGTATCAAAAGGACATTTTTTTCTAACTTTCTAGACATTACATTCTATCTTCACAAATTTTAGAAAAGTAGACGACATAATTTTAAGTCATCTATATTAAATATATCCGAGGAATAACATCTGAACAGTCAATACAAAGTTGAAAACATTGTAGAAAAGGCAGAAATTTGAGAAATGTTCTCATTGTTCAACACATTTTCTTTAGTAGTCTCTTTCAGGGTAAGACTTAAAACATAACAATAAAAATCTTACTACAATGTAATATAAATATTAGGAAAAAAATTCAACATGTCATGGCAAGTGATACTGGCCAATATGATAACTACAAACTTTTACCCTTTCCCACAAACAGTAAAAATATTCAGAAGACCACTTTAAAAACATCTCGTCAAAAATATGGGAAATCTTAATAAAAGTATGAGTTATTATTGAATATAGTTGAAAACAGTGTGGCAAAAACAGTAATTGCTCATCATGAGCAGTTTCTGCTTTTGACATAATGTTCTCAAAAAATTGACTGCTGCAAAGGTGTCATGTCATCTGTATCAGGGAAAGGGTTAACAGATTTGTAAATCTAACAAAATCATGGGCAAATGATAAATACATAGTCTTATATATAATTGTAAGTCTAACAAAATCATGGAACTATGATAAATACATCAACATTCTTATATATAATTGTAAGTGAAGCACAATCATGGACATACATAATGGAAACAAGATTTTCAACGGAACACATATGTCTTCTGCAAAAGTTGGATAAGTGAGACAGTGAATTGGCATTAAAAAAAAAACAAGAGCGCCGCAGAGCAAAAGCCAACGCTAGGAAATGGGTATTGTTCCTAGGAACAAGTGTACCAATTTTCATTTTCACAATAGCCAGACAAATAACAGAGGAGTTAAAATACAACAGTTCTCCAATTGTCATACCCTATTTTACAGGTACCCACTTCTCAAACATACAACAATCTGCAGCAGACTACTGTGCAAAAATATGGAAAATATCTATAAATGAAGGTATAATTAGTTAAATACCAAACAAAGTTGAAAACATTGTCGCAAAAGCAGAAATTGCTCCTAAAGCGGACAGTCTTACTCGTCGCTATAAAAGCTAGCTCCGTAGCAAGGCAGTATAAATGTCCCCTTATACATGTTTATAACTTGGCTACAGAAAAGTTACCCTTTTTTGACTAAATGCTTTATAAGGCATCGACCACAGATTGTTACTAAATGAGCCATCCCTGCTGGTATGACGGATAAAGATACATTTACACTTTAGTGACTTACATAGGGATTTAACTTCAGGTGAACTATGCAAGATTTTTAATATTCTTATAGCACCTAGCCACCTACAGTAAGTAATTTATCTGTATTTACCAATTACTTTAAGAAATGGCTGTATAGCAGTCTTTGAAAATAAACAATATTAAGCAATTATCAAGTTTTCAATTCAACAGAGTTTTCCATAACATAATTGAATTTTGTCACATTGCACATTTATATTGGGCAATTTATTGTTTATGTGCATATTGAATATGTGTAACTGTTTTTGAATTATGAGGTAGGTAAAAGATGACGATGACAAAGCCAAGGGTATCACAATATCCTGATATTTTCCTTGGAAAAACAGACCAGCCAAACAGACCGAGCTTTAGGCAAGTAAGACATTTAACCATTCCCCACATCAGACAGCATTTGAAAACATTGTGGCAAAAACCGAAATTGCACAAAATAAGCATATTCAGTTTTTGCCATAATCTTTCAACTACATGTATACATTCATGTATTCAATAATGATACTTTCATTTACAGAACCATTTCATATTTTTACCTAGATACATGCAATTTCTCCTTTTGCCACAATATTTTCCACTTTTCGTCATGGGTTATCAAAATATGTTCAAAGTCGCCTCCTGCAGATTTGCTGTAAGTGGGAAAGGGTTAACCCTTTCCCTCACACGACAATTCTGCAGCAGACGACTTTGAACGTATTTTGTCAAAAAATGGAAAATCTCCATGATTGAATGGATAACCTATGACGAAAAGTAGAAAACATTGTGGCAAAAGGAGAAATTGCACGTTTTGTGCAATTTCTTCTTTTGTCACTATGTTTTCAAATAGCCGTCTGCTGCAGAGGCGTCAGAAAGCGTCTATATGAGGGAAAGGGTTAAACCATTTCCCACATCAGACACATTTTGATAACCAGAATGCTTACGAATTTTAAAGATCTTTTATACACATTCATTCTGCCTGTCTTTAACCCTTTCCCTCATACAGCAATTATGCAGCAGACGACTTTGAACGTATTTTGTCAAAAAATAGAAAATCTCAATAATTGAATAGATAACCTATGCCAAAAAGTGGAAAACATTGTGGCAAAAGGAGAAATTGCACGTTTTGTGCAATTTCTTCTTTTGTCACTATGTTTTCAAAAGGCCGTCTGCTGCAGAGGCGTCAGAAAGTGTCTATATGAGGGGAAGGGTTAAAACACTATAGAAATATGATATATATATATATAAAGAAAAACTTAAATTTAGCTTTTGATGATGAATTGAAAACACTTGTATGAGTAAAGGAGAAATTGATAGTTTTGAGCATTTATTTCTCCTCCAATGTTTTCAAATGTGTACCCTTTCCCACATACAGACACTTTCTGACACCTATGCAGCAGAAAACTTTAGATAACATTGTGACAAAAGGAGAAATTGCTCAAAACAAGTATTTCTTTTTGCCGCAATGTTATTCAACTCTCTTCAAATATAATACTTTCACTAACAGAGATTTTGTTCAATGTTTGCCAAGATGATTTCACCGTCGATTGCTGCAGATCAGATTTGCTGTATGTGGGAGAGGGTTAATCATGCGTATCATGTTATTCACAATGTTAAACTACAAATGCAAACAATTTAAACAATGATAAACCTGCACATTCCTGTAGTGTAATCTTGGTCCTTATTAAATAATAATTCTACTCATTTAACACAATACTTAAAAAAGACCAGTCCATAAATATGAGCCAGGCTCCAATTCCAACAACCTTACTTAGCGCTAAGTAATACTTTAAACAAGAGGGCAATGATGACCCTGAATCACTCACCCTTTTTTATTTTTTTCACTTTAGCCATATAACCCCACGCCCCCTGTCGGCCATAGTTTTTGACCCATCAACATGGCTTGAAGGAATCTGATAGAAGGTCACCCTAGGAACATTTCTACAAAATTATTTGAAAATAGGCCCGTCACTTTCTGAGGAGAAGATTTTTTAAGTTTTCTCTATAGCCATATAAGGCAAAATAGCCCAGGACCCTGGCAGCCATGTTTTTCGACCAATCAACATGGCTTGAAGGAATCTGATAAAGGGTCATCCAAGGAACATTTCTACAATCTGCAAAACCGTTTTGGGAGAAGAAAAATTTAAAAGTTTTTTTCGTTTCATTGCCATGGAAACCAGAATTCTGCATGGATCCCACAAATTTGAAGGAATTCTTGTAAGATCATTGAGAGGATGCTTTCTGTTAAGTTTCATCCAAATTGACCCACTGGTTACTGGGGAGAAGATGTTGACTGACGCATGATGCAAGTCGGACAAAAGGCGATCACATTAACTCACCTTGAGCACTTCGTACTCAGGTGAGCTTAAAATACTTAAAAGTAATAATTTTAGTTTCCCTAATAAATAAGCCAAAATATTTCACTTCTTAACCCTTTCCCTCATACGACAATTCTGCAGCAGACGACTTTGAACGTATTTTGTCAAAACATAGAAAATCTCCATAATTGAATGGATAACACGTTCTGTGCAAATTCTTCCGAAAGCGTTTATATGAGGGAAAGGGTTAACAAGTAATGTAGTCAGAAAGGTAACTATTTAAGTTAACTTAGTCATAGATTTAAATACATTCCACCATTGAAGATTGAACAAATATTTGAGAAACAAAAATGCTGAAATACGCCTTTAAGTTCTGCCAAGCTTATGCAAGAAATATGTGAACAGTGTATGTCTTGATCAGTCTGTATTGATGCACAATAAAGTTTTCACAAAAGGCAACAAGCATCTTTTTCTCATCGGTGGACTTAAAGACACGTAAGTTCTTGTCAACAATCTGGACTGTTGATGATACCACTGGCAGAAATTGAGCAGGATGAGGGTTGGGAGTCTATGGTCTAAGTTTGATCTTGTACAGCTTGAGTTTAAATCCCAGAAGCTCCGTCAGAACGGCCGAGAATGCCGAGAGGACAACCACTCGTGTCACATTGAGCACCAGGGGGTTCGCGGAAATACCGGATATCTTAAACGGACTCTCCAACTCCTGAAACAATAAATGTATGAATTTAAATGATAAACTGGATATCTAATTCTTAAAACGATAAATGTATTTATTTAAAGATAAACTTGATATCTCTAATTCTTGAAACGATTAAGTATTGCTTTAAAGATAAACTGGATATCTAATTCTTGAAACGATAAATGTATTGATTTAAAGATAAACTGGATATCTAATTCTTGAAACGATAAATGTATTGATTGAATGATATACTGGATATCTAATTCTTGAAACAATAAATGTATGAATTTAAATGATAAACTGGATATCTTATTCTTGAAACAATAAATGTATGAATTTAAATGATAAACTGGATATCTAATTCTTGAAACGATAAATGTATTGCTTTAAAGATAAACTGGATATCTAATTTTTGAAACGATAAATGTATTGCTTTAAAGATAAACTGGATATCTAATTATTAAAACGATAAATGTATTAATTGATTTAACGATATACTGGATATCTGATATTTGAAACAACTAGAATTGAGTGAACTCACAAAAGGATACCCCCGTCCCACACTACAGTTTATATTGTTAAAGTGAACAACCCTTTCCATACAGGGGAATGCATGGGGAAGAACCAATTTTGCATTCCCCTGGAAGGCAGATTAGGCCATATCAAATGACAATCATCTCCCTTGAAATATTTCCGACCGGGATAATCCTTCTTCATAGTTCAGGAAAAGTTGCCCTTACAAGACTTATGGACAGACAGACGGACGGACGGACGGACAGGGTGATTCCTATCTACCCCCCAAAACTCTGTTTGCGGGGGGTATAATAAATGTATTGATTTTACAATAAGCTGGATATCTAAAACTTGAAATGATAAATCTATCAATTTTAACAATAAACTGCATATCTAATTCTTGAATGATTAATGTTTTGATTTAGCTATAAAATGGATATATGTATTAATTTAACAATATACTGGATATCTAATTCTTGAAATGATAAATGTATAGATTTAAATTGGATATCTAATGTTTGAAACAATATACTGGTTATCTAATTCTTGAAACGATAAATGTATTGATTTAACAATATACTGGATATTTAATTCTTGAAATAATTAATGTATTTATTTAATGATATACTGGACATCTAATTCTTGAAACGATAAATGTATTGATTTAACGATGTACTTGATATCTAATTCTTGAAAAGATAAATGTTTTGATCTCTTGAAACGATAAATGTATCAATTTCACAATATAATGGATATCTAATTCTTGAAACGATAAATGTATTCATTTGACGATATACTGGATATCTAATTCTTGAAATGATAAACGTATTGATTTAATGATATACCAGATAGACATCTCACTGAGACTGAGTATGTACAATAAAGGATTTGGAAGTCAAATACAAACTAGAAATATCACTGAAGGTGATGAATACCCCCAGCTGGTGCCTGACAATATACAAGAAATTCAAGGGGCCATAACTCATTTAAAAATAATTCCAGTGTAACACGCCGACAATATGCACAACTAGGCTTGGTATCAATCATTCTTGTGAAGTTATATTGAATTCTGATCAAGGGTTGCTGAGAAATAGTGTTCACAAGAAATGTCCACAGACCGACCGAACGACAAGCGTGACTCCTATATAACTCCCATATACTATGTATCTGGGGGTATAATTATAGAGCATGACATCTACTATTTATTTACACATATCTGTTTCTATAAAATTTACATTTTAGAATCTTTCAGCCAGAATATTATTGGCAAGTCTTTATGATTTATTATTGTATTTGGGAAAGAAAGGGTTAAACCTTTCCCACATAGAAGAAATATGCAGCAGACGACTTTGAACATGTTTTGTCAAAAAATGGAAAATCTCTTTAATTGAAAAAGTGGAAAACATTGTGGCAAAAGGAGAAATTGCTTATTTTGAGCAATATCTTCTTTTTTCACTATGTTTTCAAAAAGCTGTCTGCTGCAGAGACGTCAGAAAGCGTCTTTATGAGGGAAAGGTTTAAGAAGATAAAGGTACCAAAAAACTACCTTCAACAAACTTTCAGCCAGTTTCAAAACATTATTGGCGACCATAAGTTCTTCCTTTTTGTGGGGTTTTTGCTCCATCTGAAGGTAGAGGTTGATTTGTTCCGTGATTAACACAGAGAGGTTGCGGTACTTCTTGTTGATGCGCAGACCCAGATTCATGAAGCGTAACAGGTAAACGCCCAGGGCCATGCACCATGCCAGTAGTTCCCAGTTACACAGGTAATTCAGGTAGATTTCTGTGTCCCGCAATAACTGTAAAATAAATAAATAATAACCTGTTACACATAACCATCAATTGTAATGCACCAACTAGTGTGGAAAACATCAATGCAGTGATAAAGAGTCGGCCCTTCATACCAAAGGTCAGAGGTTCAAATGATGAGGTGGATCTGCCTTTCGAATTGGTCCACACAAACAGTGCAAGTACTAGCTAAGTCTCCAGGAAGCAGACATCTAGCGTGATTAACCCTTTCCCTCATACGACAATTCTGCAGCAGACGACTTTGAATGTATTTTGTCAAAACATTTGAAATCTCCATAGTTGAATGGATAACCTATGACTAAAAGTGGAAAACATTGTGGCAAAAGGTGAAATTGCACGTTTTGTGCAATTTCTTCTTTTGTCACTATGTTTTCAAAAAGCTGTATGCTGTAGAGGCGTCAGAAAACGTCTATATGAGGGAAAGGGTTAATATAAGCTTGTTTTTTGCAATCTATGTAAAATAAATAAGTTTAAACTTGTCACTTGCGGCACTTAAACATCAACTGTTATACTCCAAACTATGTAATGTCCAAACTGTCCCACATACAGAGGCACTTACATCTCTTTTCATGCAATAACTGTTAAATAAACACTCACTTGTACTACATGAAAAAAAACGATTGACAGATTCATTGATTGGGGTCAACGCCGTTTTCAACAATTGTTCAGCCATATCACGCTGACCAGTTCACCTATTCATGAATTACCTGGTTTTCTCACACCAGTACTTCACAATACTGGTTCCAGCAGTTAACCTTTTCACACTTGTAGACGCATTCCGACGCATCTACGGCAAATCTCTATAAATGAAAGTATGATTATTTAATTAAGTTGAAAACATTACGCCAAATAGAGAAATTGCTCATTTATGGAGAGGATCTAAATAAGACTTTAGCTTTCGTTCCAATCCATTTCTCACTAATTGTTTGTATTGCTTATAATTTGCCTATTTATATCTAAAAAAAAATATCTTTATAAACTAATTTCTCCTTTTGCCATGGTATTTTCAATTGTAGCCTGTTGCAGATGCGTCTACAAGTGGGAAAGGGTTAACTGCTGGAACCATTATTGTGGTACCTATGCTACAGTTAAGAACATCTTGAAATTGACAAATTTACTGTTCAGGCTCCGCTCCGTTCCGTTCCGCTCCGCTCTCAATGCGCTCACTAATTCATAACATTGTGATTGCTTTTTTCCGTTTCGTTCAGATTTAGCTCTTTTTTACGATCACTCGGAACGCTTTTTTTCGATCAAAATCCGTTCAACGATTTGATTGGCTTAAATTAATTTCGTTTCGTTTATATATTTTTTTACTTAATCTTAAATATCAACAAATGATCTAGAGTATCATATCATATTACAAAAATGATCATATTATTAATATTTGTTACATTCTAATTCAATCGGATACTTGAGTGTCTTATAAAACAAAAGTTTAGTATACAAATATGACTTTTAATAAGATAGTCTCGTAAAATAATTATCGGATAGTTGTTGCAACCGTTCAATGTGCGAATGATTGGATTTTTGCAATCATTATCAAATATGATTGTTTCGTTCAGAGCGCAAAATTCCGTTCCGCTCATAAAGCGTTCCAACTTCGTTCCAATCATGCTCACGATCCAATCACGTTCCGCACAGATTGTCAATTTCATGATGTTCTTAACTGTACCAATATAGAAACATGCTCTAAACTGTTGGCTGCTCAAATCAACATTTTTATCTTAATATACCAGACGGCTTTTTGAAAACAACAAAACGTGCAATTTCTCCTTTTGCCACAATGTTTTCCACTTTTAGTCATAGGTTATCCATTCAATTATAGAGATTTTCCATTTTTTGTCAAAATATGTTTAAAGTCGTCTGCTGCAGAATTGTCGTATGAGGGAAAGGGTTAATATACCTAGAATTGCATATGGATTCTTTTAAATTCAAGGGCAGACAAATCCATTTGAAAGTTCTGCATTGAAAGGGTTTATAAAAAATGTTTTTAGACTTACCTGTAAGCAAATGAGGATCAACATGATAAGGGTAATAAGGAATGACGAGGAAACAATAACATCAACAGATCTTTGGGGACCTCTTTTCTGAAAAACAGACAGACAGACAGATATACATACAGGAGATCTATATAATAACATAAAAAGATCTTTGCAGACCTTTTTTCTGAAATACATACGGACAGATATACATACAGTTGATACAAAAACATCAACAGATCTTTGGGGACCTCTTTTCTGAAATACAGACAGTTAAATAAATTGATGATTGAATGCTTTTAGTTTGTATGGTGTCTTTTAGACATCTTTCAACAACTTTTTAGTTACATCACAGCATTTCTAGTACTACATGTACTGTATCATTTATCTTGACAACTGTGAGTCAGTTGTAATGCTAACCCCAGAATCCAGAGCACCTGCCATTAATGTGGGAAAGCCATTTGTTTAAGTCTTTGGTATGACTCAAAACAGGGGTCAACTCCTTAACCTCCCACACCCATGGTGGAGACCCAACCATCAAACCACCGAGGTGGTAAGGTTTGAATGCAAAAGAGGTACATGTATCAGATAAAGTTAACACTTTCCCACATACAACAAATCTGCAGCAGACAACTTTGAAAACATAGTAACAAAATCCTGACACAATCTCCTTAAAAGATAGCTTAATAGTTAAATATAGTTGAAAATATTGTGGCCAAAGGAGAAATTGCTCATCATGAGCAATTTCACCATTGGCTACAATGTTTTCAAAAGTCGTCTGCTGCTATTGCGTCAGAATGCGTCTGCAGGTGGAAAAGGGTTAAACATATGAAATAATACCTTCAGATAAGAATGAAGATACAACCATGTTCAGATGTTTCGCACTTTGTTCAGTCTAAAGTGTGGCATATCAAACCATCAACCTCCCAGACCCAACATGGAGGAGGCTCTACCATCAGACCAATGAGGCGGTAAAGATTGAATGCAAAAGAGGTATACATAAATATATAAGATAAAGTAAAACATATGAAATATTACCTTCAGATAAGATCGAAGAGACAACCATGTTCTGATGTTTCGCACTTTGTTCAGTCTAAAGTGTGGCATATCAAACTTACGAGCCCTTCTCGAGGATGTAAGATAGCAGAAATGTTTTGCATACAAAAGCCTCTGCAAATAGAAAACAAAAGTTCAAGTTTCAGAAAACGAATGAGCATTATATTTATTGTATATCATCAATTGTAAATAGAAATATATTATAATGAATGAATGTATGGGATTGTATGGCCTGTCGACTGTTACGGTCTTATTGGGCGCTCTAACATATACATTAACAATTGTAAAACTATAAATGAATGGAATGAAAATTAACCATAGTAGTTAGTTAAATATATATAGTAAATTATATATAAACTAAACAAAATATTGCATTAAAAGTCCAAGGATCTATAACGAAATTGAACAAAATTCATAACTTATATTGGAGATTAAAATATCTTATATTTTCTTACAACATGAATTGTTTAAAAAGTTTTCATTATCGCCATATAAAGCAAAACAGCCCCGCCCACTGGTCGGCTATGTATTTCGACAAATCAATATCGCTTGAAGGAATCTGATAGAGGGTCACTCAAGGAACATTTCTACAAAATTATCTGAAGATTGGATAACCAGTTTGGACGAGTCCCATAGGAGACAATGAGAGGATGCTTCCTGTGAATTTCATCCAAATAGATCCACTGGTTACAGAGGAGAAGATGTTAAATGACGATGCAGAACGGATGATGGGAGGCTGGTGAGCTAAAACCACATCAATATGTGTAGAAAGACAAAATAAAATTGGGGCTTACCTGTTTAAATGTTTTGTCAGCAACAGACAACATAAAGAAGAAAATGGCACTAAGGCACAACCTCTGGATAACGCCATTCAAATGGATTAAATTCACCCTGAAATATTGTAAATGGATTAAATTCTCCCTGCAATATTATAAATGGATTAAATTCAACCTGCAATATTGTAAATGGATTAAATTCACCCTGCAATATTGTAAATGGATTAAATGCAACCTGCAATTCTGTAAATGGATTAAATTCTCCCCGCAATATTGTAAAAGGATTAACTTCAACCTGCAATATTGTAAAAGGATAAAATTCAACCTGAAATATTGAAAATGGATTAAATTTACCCTGCAATATTGGTAATGGATTAAATTCACCCTGCAATAATGATTTTAAAGCATATTATTACAAATAATAAAAATAGAAATTCATCCAGCAATATAGCTAATAGATAAAGGTAAGAGTTTATAATCAGGAATATATGTTTAACCCCTTTCTCACATATACACTTTCTGACGCCTCTGCAATAGACGACTTTAGAAAACATTGTGGTGAAAGGGGAAATTGTTCATGAGAGGCTGTGTACTGAAATCAATACTTGAAATTGAAAAACAGTAGAAAATCGAGAAATTGTATATTTTGTCTTTAATGGTACAAAACCAGAGGGGTTTGCCGGAGGGGTTTTGAAGTGAAACAATACTTGAAATTGAAAAATCATAAGAACTGGTACTTTTTTGCCAGGATATATAACAACAAGAGTACCGCAAACGGTACATAATACGCCCGTCAGGAACTTCTTTGTAAGTTTCCTCTTTGTTTTGATATATTGTTTGTTTGTAAAAAGTTAATAAAGTCGTTCAGGAATAAGTTGTTCAAGAATAATGGGAAACTATGAAAAATGCATAACTCATGCAGAAATTGACAAATATTCTAAGTTCAAAAAGGGGCATAACTCATTCAAAAATTGACGAAATCCGAGGAAATGTGAACTTGATCTGTGACACATGATTACAAAGCCATATACATAATATCAGCTCAATACATCAAAGCATGTAGAAAAAAAGTGCGGAAAACAAATATTCTAAGTCCAAAAAGGGGCATAACTCATTCTAAAATTGACGAAATCCCAGGAAATATGAACTTGATCTGTGACACATCACTACAAAGCCTTATACAAAATTTCAGCTCAATAGCTCAAAGTATGTAAGAAAAAAGTGAGGAAAACCCGAACGGACGGAGGGACATGACCATACAATAATACGTACCGTTTTTAAGAAACGGTCGTATAAAAATTGTCAACCCTTTTTCACATACAACAAATCTGCAGCAGACGACTTTGAAAACATTCACAAAAAAAGTTGGATACGCCCTTTAAATGAAATTTCAATAATTGAATAGAGTTGACATGTTTTCAAAAAGCCGTCTGCTGCAGAGGCCCCAGAAAGCGTCTACTTGAGGGAAAGGGTTAATAGTGTCTGGTTCAGGGAACATTAATTTTTTCAGCGGCAAATTCAGCATTCACAAAGTCTCACCTCCATGAGTTCTGGACGACTACATTGACCACATCAAATAAACCACTCCACGTCGTAATACTGGATATGTCTTTGGCATGAAAGCTGTGGTAGAGGAGCGGTGTTAATCCCATCATTATGGAAAACGTGATTCCGATGAGGACATAATCTGAACTCTCCGGTATCTTGTGAACAGTCTCGATAATCGCCCAGCCGATATCGATGGCCGTTAGTTCAATTTTCTTACACTCGTTGTTTCCCTCCCATATTATGCAGGTTACTGAAAAAGATATAAATAATGATTATAATAATTGTTATTTGTAGAGTTGTCTCCTCTTTGTCCCATATACATCAACTCTACAACAGACGACTTTGAAATAATCCAGGGGAACAAGAATTACCTGTTATTTATAATATGCCTTGCAGTCCTGAACTTTGACCACAAAAATGGTGTGCAAAGTTCCTGTGAAGGTTTGTTGAAATTGGCCGAGTGGTTTGAGAGGAAATTTTTTATGCAAGATGACACACAAGACACATGGTGATCACTAGTTTACTCTGAGAACTTTAGACTAAGTACTACAACAAGAGGCCCATGAGGGCCTATGCTCTACTGGTATGGTTCTTTGGTCATTTTCAATCCAGAGCATGTATGTATGGTGAAGATCGGATAGTAAATGGAGGCTCTTTTGTGTTCACAAGCTGTATTATAGCAATTTTTACAATTTCATGGGCAATAATCCAGTCTTGCATGGGCGGATCTAGCTGGTTTTCAAAAGGAACCAAGCTCTCATCAATATTTAACTACTATCTAAGTTTGGTGAAGATCAGATAGTAAATGGAGCCTCTATTGTGTTCACATGCTCAATTATAGCAATTTGGACAATTTCAAGGGCCATAATCCAGTCTTGCATGGGCGGATCTGGCTGGTTTAGGAAAGGAACCAAGCTCTCATGGATATCTTACTACTGTATAAGTTTGGTTGAGATACAATCAAAAGTGAAGACTGTATCGTGTTAAAAAGTTCTTTTATAGCAATTTTGACCATTTCAAGGGCCATAATCCAGTCATGCATGGGCGGATCTGGCTGGTTTTCGAAAGGAACCGAGCTCTCATGAATATCTAACTACTGTATAAGTTTGGTTGAGATACAATTAAAAGTGAAGACTGTATCGTGTTAACAAGTTCTTTTATAGCAATTTTGACCATTTCAAGGGCCATAATCCAGTCATGCATTGGCGGATCTGGCTGGTTTTCGAATGGAACCGAGCTCTCATGGATATCTAACTACTGTATAAGTTTGGTTGAGATACAATCAAACGTGAAGACTGTATCGTGTTAACAAGCTCTTTTATAGCAATTTTGACCATTTCAAGGGCCATAATCCAGTCATGCATGGGCGGATCTGGCTGGTTTCGAAAGGAACCGAGCTCTCATGGATATCTAACTACTGTATAAGTTTGGTTGAAATACAATCAAAAGTGAAGACTGTATCGTGTTAACAAGAAATTGTTTACGGACGCACGCACGGACGACGGACACATCGCCACGACATAAGCCCTTCTGGCCTTTGGCCAGTAGAGCTAAAAACAAGCTATAAATAGTAACAAAGTATTCCATAAGACCACTTCTTCCTTAAAACACTGCATTCTAAAAAGAGTAACAAAGTATTCAGTCATAGCAGACCTTCCTTGAAAGAACTATATCAACACTGCAAGCTATAAATAGTAACAAATTATTCCATCAGACAACTACATCCTTAAAAGAACTTTATAATAAATGCATGCTATAAATAGCAATAATGTATTCCATCGGATCTCGACATTCTTAAAAGAACTATATAAAAACAATACAAGCTATAAATAGGAACAATATATTCCATCAGACCACCACTTCCTTTAAAGACTATTTATAAACAATGCAAGCAGCTATAAATAGTAACAAAGTATTCCATCAGACCACCACTTCCTTTAAAGACTATTTATAAACAATGCAAGTAGCTATAAATAGTAACAAAGTATTCTCTCAGACCACCACTTCCTTTAAAGACTATATATAAACAATGCAAGATATAAATAGTAACAAAGTATTCCATCAGACCACCACTTCCTGTAAAGACTATATATATAAACAATGCAAGTTACAAATAGTAACAAAGTATTCCATCAGACCACCACTTCCGTGAAAGAACTATATAAACAATGCAAGTTATAAATAGTAACAAAGTATTCCATCAGACCACCACTTCCGTGAAAGAACTATATAAACAATGCAAGTTATAAATAGTAACAAAGTATTCCATCAGACCACCACTTCCTTTAAAGACTATATATAAACAATGCAAGCTATAAATAGTAACAAAGTATTCCATCAGACCACCACTTCCTTTGAGGAACTATCTTAACAACGCAAGCTCACACAATATTACATCAGAGCAACGCTTGCTTGAAAGAACTTTATTAAATGCAAGCTATAAATAGTAACAAAGTATTCCATCAGACCACCACTTCTGTTGTTGTTTGGCGTTGTTTACCCTCGCACTCGGCATTAATGCCATTGCCACCACTTCCTTGGAGGAACTATCTTAACAATGCAAGCTATAAATAGTAACATAATATTCAAATTACCTTTATCAGGTGGATTGTGAGTTGTGGACTGACTAGATGACTGAAATGATACAAAAATAGATATTATTAGATGTTTAACATATTCCTTCAAAGAGATGCATTGTGTTGCCTCTGAGGCAATTTCTTTTTTTGCCACTGTGCTGTTCATTTCTATTATAACTATTATAACACATATTTCTCAAATATATTCCTCCTACATGTACAAAATGCACCCTCTTTCAGTGGATTTGTAGGTACATTTTTTCCAGCTTCATTTATACCTTTCCCGCAATAAACAAATCAAATTATAAAAATAATTTACAAATTCATGAAAAATCTAATAATAAAAAAGTCCCTAATTAAATCATTCTAGAATCTTAAATTTAATTAACAGTGTCTTTTGCGCGGTGTTCAACAGTATCATTCATTTCAAAGCATTTCCTCTGTAAAAAATGAAAACAGTCGGTAGGTATATCTTTACACTAGAGCATCAGTTATAATGTTTACCCGCAACACTGAATGCCAAGGAGGTAAGTTACTACTACCATTTTAAAAGTCTTTCGGATAACCCAACAGAGAATCAAATCTCTCCTGCTCTATTAACTTCACCTCCAAGGCGGTTCAATCTTTCTCTTTCAATGTCAACTGGAAGCATAAAACTGAATGTTTATAGCAGTGCATGCACATAATTACTATTTCTTTTTTATTTCTATGTCAATTGGATGCTCAAAATGTCATGTTCCTGTGCATTTTTTTATTTTTTTTTATTTCAATGTGAACTTGATGCACAAAATTTTATGATATTCAATGAATACTAAATTATCTTCATTTCCATGTCAACTGGATACACAAAATAAAGTAATCAGCATGTAATTATCATTATAACTATGTCAATTGACCCTTTCCCACATACAACAATTATGCAGCAGACGATTTTTGAAAACATCTTGAATTTATTTATTTATTTATTGGGGTTTTACGCGGCTTTCAACAATATTTCAGTTATATCACGGCGACAGTTCACTTATTCATGATCCCTGGGTAAACAAACCCGTACTAGGCTAGAAAATGTGCCTTGCCCAAGGGCACCCCACCATGACCGAGGTGACACCCGGTTTCGAAATCCCCGATGCTAACCACTCGACCACAGCGGATTCCTGAAAACATCTTGAAAATAATATGTATAAATCTCTAAAAATGATATTTTAATTATTAAAAACATAATGTTTTCAAAAGTTGTCTGCAAGTGGGAAAGGACTAACATAATGCTGCGTTCTTTTATTTCCACATCAACTGGATGCTCTTTATGATGCAGCAGCAACCAAAGTTATGTATGAAATTAAATTCAAGAACTATTTGGAAAGAAGACCACACAAGGAACATTTCTATGAAGTTTTATGAAAATTGGCCCAGTGGTTTCAGGGTATGTTGTTTAAAGAAATTATGGATAGACGGACGCCAGACAGTGAGCAATCACAATAGCCCATCCCACACGTTGCGCTCAGGTGAGCTGATCAGCCACATGTATGTAATCAGCATAATTATGTAATTATTATAGCTATACATGTATATGTTTATTAATAAAAGCGTTTACAAATTTCTATAAGGCTGCAGGTGTCTGAAAAAGAAGCAAGAGAATCTATATACAACCAGGGACGTAGATAAGATCTATGTCCCTGATAAAACTATGTCTAGCTATTACAATGAACAATACAAGCATTATATATAGGGATATGTTATTATATTTCATATTATCATTCTAATCCTGATGCTATTGCTGTACAGTACAACCATTTGTTTGATGTAGATTACTTATGAAAACAGGGGAGCGGAGGAATATATTAACCCTTTTCCACATACAAGAACCACCATTAAATACATCTACTAAAAGATGTAGGAAAATCTCTTTAACCCTTTCCTTCATATAGACGCTTTCTGACGTCTCTGCAGCAGACGGCTTTTTGAAAACGTAGTGACAAAAGAAGAAATTGCACAAAACGTGCAATTTCTCCTTTTGTCACAATGTTTTCCACTTTTAGTCATAGGTTATCCATTCAATTAAAAGAGATTTTCCATTATTTGACAAAATATGTTCAAAGTCGTCTGCTGCAGAATTGTCGTAGGCTGGAACAAATATAAAATATGGGCATTTATATATACATTATAAGTACAACATCAATGGGAGAGGCAGGGGGTGTATTAGTAAGTAACCCATCATCTTAGAATTACTCCGTATTTACTTGCAGCCACTTTTTAATGCATGATGACCTTATAATTTCCAGTGAAAATTTCCAAGCATTATATACTCTAAAATATATCATATTATGTAAACATATACAGTAACTACGCAGTGTTATATGTATTGGAAAGAAGCTATAACATACAGATCTAGACTATAGTTTTGTGACATACATAATGTTACATATAATAAATGTTGCAGACAAAAGCAGAAATCTAAGGTCGCCTGTATTGAATGCTACAAAAGGAAAAGGAAATTCTAATTCTAGAAAACAATTTCTTCAAACATGAATGTACTGTATTATTTAATTTTTCAACTAATACAACAATTTATTTCTGGACCTAAATATATATTAAGGTGTATAAACGTTATTGTTTCACAATATCTATCTTAACCCTTTCCCACTTACAGACGCTTTCTGACGACTTTGATAAAACATTGGGACAAAAGGAGAAATTGCTTATGATGAACATTTTCTCCTTTTGACATAATGTTTTCAACTCTTTGCAATAAGTATACCTTCTATTTTTAGAGATTTTCTGTGTTTTTTTCTACTTGTAGATGCTTTCCAAGTCGTCTGCTGCAGATTTGTTGTATGCGGGAAAGGGTTAACCCTTTTCAGATGCAGATGTTTCAAAATTCATCTGCTACAGATTTGTTGTATGTGGATGTTTCAAAAGTCATCTGCTGCAGATGTGTATGCATGTAGAGAAGGATTAAAACTTTCTCATGAATTTTAGTTCATTAATAAGCCTGATTAATATGTTACCATTTTAAATTGCCCATTACTAATTTAGTATTTAAAATCAAGAAATTCACAAAAAATGCTACAAAAGTTTTTTCATTGTGTATTAAGTCACATATTGGTCAAAATATAACACAGAGAAAACTTTTGTAAATGAAAAAATCACATTAGTAGAAAAGGTGCTAGTTTTCATTTTGAAACCACAAAACACTTCAAAAATAAAATTATTCAAACACCAGAAGAAGATTGTATACCTGTTTTAAAAAGATAAAATTTCATAATGAGCAATTACTCCATTTGCCAAAATGTTTTCAACAGTTGTGTGCTGCAACTGCATGCGTAAAATGTTTTATTCTAGATTAATTAGCTCCCATAACAGCTAGCCCTAAAGTCTTTAACCCTTTCCCACCTATATACACATTCTGATGTGTCTGCAGCATACTACTTTTGAAAACATTGTGACAAAAGGAGAAATTGCTCAAAACGAGCAATTTCTGCCTTTGCCACAATGTTTTCAACTTTTTTCAGTAATTATACCTACAATTATTGAAATTTTCCATATTTTTGGGTAAACATTTTTAAAGTTGTCCGCTTCAGATTTGTTGTATGCGGGAAAGGGTTAAAATAAAGGATGGTAAGGGTTGATCTACACTGTTGCAAATGTCTTGACGTTGGTTTTATACAAACATTTATTTAGATGCACACATGGATGCGGTATAAATTAATCACCTTTTAATTACCATTATTTATTATTATTATAAACCCTTTCCCACTAAAATAAAGACACATTTTGCCGCAACTGCAGCACATAGTCTTTGAAAACATTGTGGCACATGAGATATTGCTAATAAAGAGCAATTTTTGTCTTTGGCCAGAAAGTTTTCAGCTCTTTTAATAATTATTTTTTCATTTATGGAGATTTTCCAAATCTTTGCCAAGACGTTTATAAAGTCGTCTGCTGCAAAAAATTTGTATGTGGGAAAGGATTTATTATCATAAATATAATTATTATTATTATCATTACAATGAGCTCAAATTTCCCTAGTGCAGCCCAAAATGCACATTTAAAATCAGTGTCAAATCTAGGGCAGGGGATCGTGATACTTCTCACACTGTTTTGAATATTCCCCCCAAAATTTGTACCAGACAGGGGGCAATTTTTGACATAGACAAAGAAGGGAAAATGCCAAAATTTGTTCATAAAATAATTTTTCCGATAAATATTCCCCTTTGTTTTCGAATCCTAGATTGGACACTGCAAAATGGTTAGAATTCCAAACCAATAGCCTTACAAATGACATCACAGTTCTTAGCAGGTTGAGAATAGTCAGTGACTAAAGTCAAAGAGAGATCAATAATACATTAGTTTCAAGGCACAAACTGTCATAACACTGTCTGCACTGTTTCCAGGGGACACATGCGTCTGCTTAGGTTAATGAAGATGTTACTCCAAACATAGGCTGGCTTAGTTTATAAACTTATCTATTTAAACCGTTTCCCTCATTAACACACCTTTGCAGAGCAGACGGCTTTTGAAAACTTTGTGCAATTTCTTCTTTTGCCACAATGTTTTTCGATAATAAAACTTTCATTTGTAGAACTTTTTCACATTTCCATTGTCGTCAGTTCCTGTTTTGCTGTATGTGGGAAAAGGTTAAATTGATTTTTCAGCTTATATTAATCACACTTGACGTCTGCTTCCTTGAGACTTAATTTAAACCAGTACTTTTTTGTTTATGTGGAAAAATTATAATAATTTATAAGGCAAAATCCCCTCATCACAGGATTCGAACCCAGGATCTATGGTAAAAAGTTTTTATTGATTGATTGGAGATTAACATCATTTTCAATGTTTTTTCAGTTATATCATGGTGGCAAGTTCATCCGACACATGCTTTCCCACACCAGAATTCCACACAACATTCGACCGAGGCAACTTACAGTTACCCCCCCCCCCCCCCCCCCCCCCAACAGAGACCATTTAGACCATCAATGGAAGACAAATGACCTGCGTCTATTCTAGGATACGAAAACAATTGGGGAATTTTATCAGAAAATTGATTTTATGAACAACTTGAGACATTTTTCCTTCTTTGTCTATGTCAAAAATTCCCACCTTCCATACAAATTTAGGGGGGGGGCAATATTCAAAGCAGTGTGATAACAGCATGATTCCCCCATCCTAGAATAGACACTTTATAACCCTAGACACAATGACTAGTCACAATCATCGGTAAAAAAATGAATTGTCAAGCTGAGGTTTGCACTCACGACCCTGGATTGATAGCTTCCGTTGTTACTGACTGACCCATCACAGCCCGACACATAGTTTAGGGGGGAATACTCAAAACATGCGTGATAACAGTGTGACTCCCCCATCCTAGAATGGACACTTTAAATAACCCTATAGTCACAATCATCGGAAAAAACGAATGGCCAAGCTGAGGTTTGCACTCACAACCCTGGATTGATAGCTTTCATAGTTACTGACTGACCTATCACAGTCTTACACAAAGTAATAAAAAACTAGGCCAAAGTCTGACAGATGGATAGACGATAAAGAAGTGATCCTTATGTATCTCTCTGCCTTAAAGGCAACATATAAAAGGTATATCTTGTGAATATGGAACCGTCACTACATGTATAACTTTACTAATTAGTCCGTGAACACTGTAAAATTACATTTCTATGCAAACCTGATCTATCATTCAACATGCAGTAGTTGAATCAACCCTTTCTCACCGATAGTTACATTTGTAAAAATTGTGGCAAAAGGAGAAATTGCTCATAATTATCAATTTCTTTTTTTACCTACAATGTTATCAAATCTATTAATCATTACTATTTAAATTACATCATTTTCAATATTTATGCTATGTTTTAAAATTGGTCTGCTGCTGATTTGTTGTATGTGGGAAAGGGTTGCAGCAAGCATGCATACACATTGTGCACATTGAACTGTCCAAATCCTATGATTGACAATTTGTCAGTCATATCATGGCAGCCAGTTCCCCTACCCATGTGTTTCCTTGCTTTCTCACATCAGTACTCCACACAACAGTCTTTCCAAGCAACTGGCTGCTTTTCCACATAGACGTTTATCCCACTGGTGGAAGTGGATTGATGATTGTCAGATTGACTTTTGCCAAATATCGAAAAAAAATGGGAAAGAGTGACAAGGTATCCAATGAATGACCTTTGTTTGTCTTATATTCAGCATCCTCGGTACCCAGGCTATTCATAAAACATATGATGCCCTGGGCAAATTGGCTAGCGAAATTTCGTAAAGCATGCGTCACGATTTCCTCCGTAACAACACTGTAATTCTAGTATCGCAAAACGTTTGTGTCATGCGGCCAATCAAAAGGCTGCATTTCATCTGATAAATTATTCATGAGTACGAGATTTGTACAGCCAATTAGCCCAGGGTATCATATATTTTATGAATAGCCTGGGTACCGAGGATGCTGAATATAAGACAAACAAAGGTCATTCATTGGATACCTTGTCCAAAGTATCCAATGAATGACCTTTGTTTGTCTTATATTCAGATGATTGATACAGAACTCCTGAAAAACTAGAAATATCACTGAAGGTAATGCAGCAGACGGCTTTTTGAAAACATAGTGACAAAAGAAGAAATTGCACAAAACGTGCAATTTCTCCTTTTGCCACAATGTTTTCCACTTTTTGCCATAGGTTATCCATTCAATTACGGAGATTTTTCTATGTTTTGACAAAATACGTTCAAAGTCGTCTGCTGCAGAATTGTCGTATGAGGGAAAGGGTTAAAGGCCCTTTCTTTTCTAGAGCTCTGCTTCCTTTCTTTGGTTTTGTTTGTTTGTTTGGAGTTTAACGCCGCTTTCAACAGCTTTGGTCATATCACAGCGGTCAGTACACCTACCCATGTTTTGCTGGCTTTCCCACACCAGTACTTACACAATATTCTTTCGAAGCCACTGACTACTTTCTCACATAGATCAGAGGTGAGAGGCAATGGAAAACATTGCCCGAAAGAATGTCGCCGCAACCGGGTATCGAACCTGTGACCTCCAGATCACGAATCAGATACGCTACCAATTGAGCTACCCGGCCGGGTCCTTTCTTTGGTATCAATCGTTTCTTTTTGTCAGTTTGGTTCCCAACGACATTTGACATTCATTCACCGTTTCCCTGATATCATGATACTGATTTGTGTTCTGATTTGAAAACACAATTTACATGTAGGCTGCATTAACCCTTTCCCTCATACGACAATACTGCAGCAGACGACTTTGAACATATTTTGTAAAACTAGAAATATCACTGAAGGTGATGAATACCCCCAGCTGGTGCCTGACAATATACATATGTATGAGAAATTCAAGGGGTCATAACTCATTTAAAAATAATTCCAGTGCAACACGCCGACAATATGCACAACTAGGCTTGGTATCAATCATTCTTGTGAAGTTATAATGAATTCTGATTAAGGGTTGCTGAGAAATAGTGTTCACAAGAAATGTCCACAGACCAACCGACCGTCAAGCGTGACTCCTATATAGGCCCCATATACAGTTCTATTACATGTACATGGCAGTAAAAGTTTGGGAAAGAAGCCAGTTTCTGCCTTGTCTTGTAAAAGGTATAAAAATCACCCATTATATTGTTCAATACAAACAACTTGAGAGAGTTAGGATAATCGAAGACTGTAGATAAAACGTAGATAAATCAACTCTGTGTTGTTGAAATTCAAATGAATTAGTCTCAAACAAGTTAATTTGAGTGAGTATACAATACATCACACCTGGTTTGATATTTAACCATTTCCCACAAATACCAATTCTGCAACAGACGACGAAAACAAAAAATCTAGGCAAAAAAATATGGAAAGTCTAAATAATTTGAGATATATACTAATTCAAAACAGTTGAAAACATTATTGCAAAAGAACAAAATGCCTATTATTTGCAACTTGTACTTTTGCTTCAATGTTTTCAAATAATTGTCTGCTACAGATGCATCAAAATACCTCTACATGGTGAAATGGCTAAGTACAAAACATGTACAGTCGACCATGTGCTAAAGACCACCTTCGAATAGCAAATGCCTGTCTAAAGCGACGATACTTTAAGTTTCCCAAATACTCATTTTCTGTTTTAATGACCCTGCAATTAAAGACCACAAGTCCCTGTGAACAAAGATCAAATTGTTCACTTCCCAAGGGTGGTCTTTAAACACAGGTTTTACTATATATGCATTTGATAATTTTCTGAAAACCCCTAATATATACGTTTGTCACAATGATTTCCACATTGTATACTTTTCTTTATTCATTTTTTTCTCTATTTGTTGTAAGTTGGAAAGGGAAAGGGTTAACCCTTTCCCTCATATAGACGCTTTCTGACGCCTCTGCAGCAGACGTCTTTTGAAAACATAGTGACAAAAGAAGAAATGGCTCAAAATGAGCAATTTCTCCTTTTGACACAGTATTTTCCACTTTTAGTCATAGGTTATCTATTCAATTATAGAGATTTTCTATTTTTTGACAATATGAATATGTTCAAAGTCATGTGCTGCAGAAATGTTGTATGAGCAAAAGGGTTAAGATTGATTGATCATGGTTGAATGTAGTTTCCAACAGTTTTTCAGTTAAATCATGACTGCCAGTTCAACCTGGTCATGATTTAAGATGCAATCAGAACTGTTTTTGAAAAAACCCTTTTCATGATACATACAACTTTGAGACACCTCTAAAGCAGAGGGCATTTTAAAATATCCTGAGAAAAATGAGAAAATTGATCATTCAGAAGCTTTTTAAAAGGAATGGTTTTAAATTTTTAAATATTCTCTTTACAAAGTTAATTTTGCATGGTTTATCTACAGTCCTGTAAAGTTATATCATGTTTTATCAGAAATATACCCACCGCTCTCCTAGGCTGGAACAAATATAAAACATGGGCATTTATATATAGGTTATAAGTACAACATCAATGAGAGAGGCAGGGCCGGGGGTGTATTAGTAAGTAACCCATCATCTTATAATTACCCATTTTTTACTAGCTTGCAGCCACTTATTGATGCATGATCTACAGCAGATGACTTTTGTAAACATTGTGGCAAAAGGAACAAGAGGCCCATGAGGGCCTATGCTCTACTGGTATGGTTCTTTGGTCATTTTCAATCCAGAGCATGTATGTATGGTGAAGATCGGATAGTAAATGGAGGCTCTTTTGTGTTCACAAGCTGTATTATAGCAATTTTTACAATTTCATGGGCCATAATCCAGTCTTGCATGGGCGGATCTAGCTGGTTTTCAAAAGGAACCAAGCTCTCATCAATATTTAACTACTATCTTAAAGTTTGGTGAAGATCAGATAGTAAATGGAGCCTCTATTGTGTTCACATGCTCAATTATAGCAATTTGGACAATTTCAAGGGCCATAATCCAGTCTTGCATGGGCGGATCTGGCTGGTTTAGGAAAGGAACTGAGCTCTCATGGATATCTTACTACTGTATAAGTTTGGTTGAGATACAATCAAAAGTGAAGACTGTATCGTGTTAAAAAGTTCTTTTATAGCAATTTTGACCATTTCAAGGGCCATAATCCAGTCATGCATGGGCGGATCTGGCTGGTTTTCGAAAGGAACCGAGCTCTCATGAATATCTAACTACTGTATAAGTTTGGTTGAGATGCAATATAAAGTGAAGACTGTATCGTGTTAACAAGCTCTTTTATAGCAATTTTGACCATTTCAAGGGCCATAATCCAGTCATGCATGGGCGGATCTGGCTGGTTTTCGAAAGGAACCGAGCTCTCATGGATATCTAACTACTGTATAAGTTTGGTTGAGATACAATCAAAAGTGAAGACTGTATCGTGTTAACAAGAAATTGTTTACGGACGCACGGACGCACGCACGGACGACGGACACATCGCCACGACATAAGCCCTTCTGGCCTTTGGCCAGTAGAGCTAAAAATTGCTCATGATGTGCAATTTCTCCTGTATGTAACAATATATTCAACTCTATTCAATAGAAAGCAGCAGATGCGTCCAAATGCGTCTGCATGTGTTCAAAGGTAAAACATAATTAATTCAACCCTTTATTACCCAGATATGGTATTTTGGAGTGTTTGATTTGAAAACATCCAGAATAACATTATTTTGACATTTCTTTTCGGCCATTTTACCTATTCCTACAGTGTTTTCGAAATGTGTCTTCAGCTGATTAATCAAATGTTTTATCTTTCAGCTTGATTTAGCTAGTGCTCTTCCATTTTATAATTTAGATGACGACTCACTTTGGATCACTCACCTGAGCAAGGGAGACCTCCACTGCAGAACAATTTTGAAAACATTGTGACACCTGTGCAACAAACTTTTGAAAACATTGTGACACCTCCACAGCAGACAACTTTTGAAAACATTGTGACACCTTTGCAGCAAACTTTTGAAAACATTGTGACACCTGTGCAGCAAACTTTTGAAAACATTGTGACACCTTTGCATCAGAAACTTTTGAAAACATTGTAAATACCTTTACAGCAGACAAAATTTTGAAAACATTGCAACACCTGTGCACCAGACAACTTTTGAAAACATTTTGACACCTGTGCACCAGACAACTTTTGAAAACATTGTAAATACCTTTGCAACAGACAAACTTTTGAAAACAGTTTTTCAGAAGAATAAATTGCTCAGAACAACTTTCAAAATAATTTCTTTATTTAGACTTATGTGTTTTCCTAGAGTGTATGTCAAAATCCCCTCACCATGAAAATGGCATAGTAGTCAAAATCCCCTCAACCAAAATGATAGGGTAGTCAAAATCCCCTTGATGGGTATTCATAATCCGCTCAATTTAAGATCATATATTATCTTGAAAAGCTAAATGTAATTTTAAATATAGTACATCATTTCCGTTTACAGTCATCGTAATGATCAGTCAATAATTACCTGTAAAGTACATGTTAATTCTTCTGAAAATGTAGAGTAGACAAAATGTTTCTTTGAAAATGCAGAGTAGACAAAACCGCACTGATTGAAAATGCAGAGTAAACAAAACCCCAATGATTGGTGATAATTCAGTCACATGTTATAAATGAATTAAGGTAATAATTGCTTTAATACTGTTTGTCACAACCATAAGTCCCTTCAGAAATTCTTGTCAGTGATTGGACAACTTATAAGAATAGGATAAACGCATGAGTTTCTAGTTAGAAAGTGGTTAGTTAAACTGTGAAAATATAAAATATTGTGTGCTGAATATTTATTAAAATGATTATATTACTTACTGTGTTATGTATGTAAAACATTAAAATGTTTTAAATTACTTACTATATGTTATTTGTCTTTTTAATGCAATGTTATTTTAGCCTTAGACACCTTGGATATCTCCTAATGTCATACATTATGATTACCCTGCTAATCCCATCGAGGGGATTTTGACTACCCTATCATTTCAGTCGAGGGGATTTTGACTACCCTAACATTTAGGTCGAGGGGATTTTGACTACCCTATCATTTTCAGGGTGAGGGGATTTTGACTGAGGGGATTTTGAGTGTCTCCCGTTACCTAGTCATCTAGAATTGCAGAATGTTTTTGCTAGTCATCATTCAGCAATATTTGTCTCAATTATATTGAAATCTGGTCACTATTTTATGAGGAGAAGATTTTTAGAATCATTATTTTGTCTCTCCATTTTTTGATATGTTGGTTACCATAATTCTGCATCCAATAGAATTATTTGAAAAAATTTGATACAATACCACACAAGGCAGTTTGGTTGCAATTGGCCAAGTGGTGAAAGTGGAGATGTCATTTAACATTTTCAAAAATGCAAAAAATCCGCAGCAGACAACTTAAGATATATCTAGGCCAAAATATGGAAAATCTCTCTAAATGAAGGTATACTTATTGAAAAGGGTTGAAATCGTATTGGAAAATGGAAAATTTACTCATTATGAGCAATTTCTCCCTTTGTCACAATGTTTTCAAAAGTTGTCTGCTGCAGATGCAGAGGCGTCAGAGAGTGTCTGTATGTGGGAAAGGGTTAAAATGCTGTTGATGATGACTACACTGACAATACCAGATACTGGACACAGGGAGATCACAGTAGCTGACTTTGGGCACATTGTCCCCAGTTCAGCTCAAAACGGAAGATTAACATATCTTGGACTCGAGATACACTAACAAAATAAATCACTAATGAAAAAAATCAATTTTACATATTTTACAGTCAAACTGGATATTTCTAATAACATGTAGTTGAGTTACCCCCCTTTCTCACTTGCAGACGCATTTTGACGACACATCTAAAGCAGATGACTTTTTAAAATTGTGACAAAAATAAGAAATTGCTCTCAACGGTTTCGACTTTATTCAATAATTACTTGTTTCTTTTATCCCTTTCCCACCTATAGACGCATTATGACGGGTATGCAGCAGACGACTTTCAAAAACATCATGACAAAAGGAGAAATTGCTCAAAACGATCAATTTCTCCTTTTGTCACAATGTTTTCAATTCTTTTCAGTAATTATACCTACAATTATAGAGAATTTCCATATTTTTCAGTAGACATTTTCAAAGTCGTCTGCTGCAGATTTTGTCGTATGTGGGAAAGGGTTAAAGAGATGTCTTTTGCAAAGACGTTTTCAAAGTAATCTGCTGCATGTGAGAAAGCAGGGGTGTAGAAATGGGGAGGGAGGCGGTAAAATCACCCTGGTACTTAAGCATCCTCACCCGGCAACTTTTTCGGTTTGCCCCTCGTTACCTATTTGGTTAGACCCTTTAACACCCGGCTACTTTAACCCTTTCCCTCATCGACAATTCTGCAGCAGACAACGTTGAACATATTTTGACAAAAAATGGAATATCTCAATAATTGAATGGATAACCTATGACAAAAAGTGGAAAACATTGTGGCAAAAGGAGAAATTGCACGTTCTGTGCAATTTCTTCTTTTGTCACTATGTTTTCAAAAAGCCATCTGCTGCAGAGGCGTCAGAAAGCGTCTATATGAGGGAAAGGGTTAAGAATTTACCCTGCCTCTACAAATCATTTCTAGACCCCTGGGAAAGGGTTAACAATCGTATCCTACTAATTTCTAACAGCATGCAAGCTCTATGCGACCATCTCTATGCATTCTGAAATGTTTTCCCTTAATATACGATACATAAAGCTATAATCAGAGCCCAACCCTTTCCCTGGTATAGACAGACACTTTCTGACACCTCTGCAGCAGACGCCTTTTAGAAAACATAGTGACAAAAGGAGAAATTGCACAAAACATGCAATTTCTCCTTTTTGCCACAATGTTTTCCACTTTTTGTCATATGTTATCCATTAAATTATAGAGATTTTTCTATCTTTTTACAAAATACGTTCTAAGTTGTCTCGCTGCAGAATTGTCGTATGAGGGAAAGGGTTAAATAAAAGTTTGTCTAATAAAACTATACTGCCGATCGCAACTTACGGTAAAAACAACATTTGAGTACCTCGGTAAAGATGTAGACCAAGCTATGCGGTCTAATCTTGGTCTACATTGTTGGCCACTCATTTATCAATGTTAACCCTTTCCCTCATACAACAATTCTGAAGCAGACGACTTTGAACGTATTTGGTCAAAACATAGAAAATCTCCATAATTGAATAGATAACCTATGACTTAAAGTGGAAAACATTGTGTCAAAATTAGAAATTGCTCGTTTTGAGCAATTTCTTCTTTTGTCACTATGTTTTCAAAAAGCCGTCTGCTGCAGAGGCGTCAGAAAGCGTCTATATGAGGGAAAGGGTTAAGCAAAGATTAGTCCATAAGGATAAAGGATAAGGGATTAAGATTTCGGTGATAAAGACAATTTTAGATGTGTCTGCAGCAGACATTTTTTGAACACAATGGAAAAAGAGAATTTCCTCAAAACAAGTAATTTCTTCTTTTGCGACAATGTTTTCAACAATGTATTAAAATTGCATTCGATGTGTGAGCTGTATCAATTATTTTCATCATGCTTTCAAAGCAAGTGAGTCTGGAAATTTCCTATTTCGTAAACAGTTGATATTTAACTACCTTGAAAGCTTCAAAAAAAGAAAATTTGCATGATCCAGTAAAATGGACAATTTATTTTGAAAGAACTTAAAAATTAAAGAGAAAATGAAAAATTGCTTGTGATTAACATTCCCATTTCCAACTATGTTTGCTAGATGTGTCTGCTGCATAAATGTGTGGTTTAGGGGTTGGGTTAACACCGATTCATTTCCTGTGATAAAAGATATAATAAAGACAAATAATTCAGTGCAAAATCGTCTTTTCAGTGTCTTAAACTTGTATAATTTGTTGCTAGTTTTTCGTTTGTTTTAAGGAAAACAAGAGTGAATTGAGAAACACATGTGTTTCCTTTCAATAGCCAAACAGGTTAAAATATGAAAGGACAAGCGGACAGCTGGATCGAAGTTTGTCTCACCCTGCCCTGGCTGGTGATGCAAAAACACCGGCTGCTCTTTAAATAACTTTTGTATAGGGTGGAAAAGATGAAAATACGGAGACACATTGAACTTTTCCCACATACGACAAATCTGCAGCAGACGACTGTTGTGGCACAGCTAAACAAAACAGTAGAAAACTTTATAGTTAATAAGAATAATCATCAGATACAGATGAAAAAAAAATATGGCAAAAGGAGAAATTGCTCATAATGAAACAAATTTCCCCTTTTGCCACAATGTTTTTGAAAGTCATCTGCTGCAGATACTTCTCAATGCATCTATATTTGGGAAAGAGGAGTACAGGTTTCCTCATGCGAGAATAACTCCCGGATCAGTAGTCTCATTGAATGAAGAATACTTACTGGATGTAATAAATTGATCGCATGTGCTGTGCTCGATGAAACACTGTGTGGGACCGGAATAGCAGGCACTTCTATTTCAGACTCAGGCTCTGGGACCTCTTGAGTGGATAACTCGGGCTCGGTCCCACTGGATTCTGATGTAGAGTCCAAGCCAGACTGCAGATGGTCTCCCCATTCTTCTGAACTGGCCATATTCTGTCAATGGAAAAAAGTAAAAATCATTGTATATAAGAAAAAAAAAAAATCATTGTATATAATATTTCTTGCAATACAGCTCTTTCTCACGATACAGCTCTTTTTTATAATACAGCTCTTTCTTATGATATAGCTCTTTCTCACGATACAGCTCTTTCTCACGATACAGCTCTTTCTCACAATACATCTCTTTCTCACGATACAGCTCTTTCTCACAATACAGCTCTTTCTCACAATACAGCTCTTTCTCACGATACAGCTCTTTCTCACGATACAGCTTTTTCTTATGATACAGCTCTTTCTCACAATACAACTCTTTCTTACGATACAGCTCTTTCTCACGATACAGCTTTAACAACTAATTTCAGAAAGAATGATTGGAATAGTTCTTCTTTTCTGACAAAGTTTTCTATTAAATAATTCAGTCACAAAATGTATTTATCCTTTATACTGATTTCTTAACTACATATTAACTCTTTCCCACATACAACAAATCTGCAGCAAACGACTTTGAAAACATACTCGAAAAAAAAGGGGAAAACTCCCTTTAAATGAAAGTACAATAATTGAATAGAGTTGAAAACATGGTGACAAAAGGAGAAATTGCTCATTCAGTAAGCGTCTATATGAGGGAAAGGGTTTACCTATTTGAAATTGGGAAATTCTGAAAAAGCATCCATTATTTAGTTTTATTGCAGTTTTACGCTGTTTTCAACATTATTTCAGTTATATCATGTGGATAGTTCACATCTCCAGGATCCCTGGGTAAACAAACTAGGCTAGGGAACTTGCACTCCACCGTGACCACTGCAGCTAGGGATGCCCTATGCCAAATCCCCGACACTAACCAAAGCAGATTTCTAACTGATAACAATCTATCGCCTACATTTAATCTGATCTCGTCTAAAAACTGCTAAGCAGAGATCCTTGTCAAGCACCTACTCCGACATGTAAAATAAACAGGTTAAAGAATGTACCTTTCTACTTTCCGAGCTTTGACCCTCTGTTTCCGCTTCTGAAGAGCTCATTACAGTTGTAGTGGATTTTGTTTCCCGGATACCAAGAGGCTGTCTTCGATTCCTCAAAATTGAGCCACTGACCTCTGATCCATCGGGCAACGTAACCTTCCTGCGTCTGACATTTGGCAAGGTTTTGCATGTCTTTTCAGTATCCTCAGACTCTGAATCTGAAGATTTTGTGTTCAAGTTACCTCCCCTGGAATGTTTAGCCTGTAAGAGTACGTCAGACTGTGTGTGAGTAGGAGTGCCCTCCCTTGAGCTTCTTGGAGTGACCTCCCTTTTTTTGTCCAATGTGAAATGGACAAAGCTGGCAATATGGGCAGGCACTGGACTTTGTCCTCTCTCTACACTGGACAGGGAGGAGAGGTCTGAGATTTGACTTTGGATAGACTTTTTATCATTTGCCATCCTTAGTCCATTCGCAACGGTAAAAGTGTTTTTCTTTTCATGAGCTTCCTTTTTCTTGTTTAACAATTTTCTGCTGGCAAGATTTTTGAGAGTAAATTTATTGTCGTTTGAGACAGGTTTATTCACAGATTTTGACACAACGTCACACAGATCTGATTTATCCTCAACTGTGATGATGTCCAATTTATTTTTGTTCATTATTCCATTTACAGGAGACCATTTGACTTTGAGAAGTCTAGATGGTCCTTCAAATCTCTCTTTGGCACTCAAATCAGAACAAGTCACAGTTTCAAATTGCTTTCCATCTTCGGTATTGAGCACACTGCCATTTTCTAATTCATCAGTGTTAATACTATCTGTATTCAGTCCTTTATATTTGGTACAGTGATTAGTTACCAAATTCATTCCTATGATTTTATCAACCTTATTTTTATCTTTATCTGTTACATCTTTGGTATTATGCACACTACCCTTATTCAAATCATCAATGTGAACACTGTCTGTATGCAATTCTTTCTCTTTCATACCGTTTTTAGTAACCTTATTTTTATCTTTATCATTTACATCTTTGGCATTTAATTCTTTAACTTTGATACCGTTATCAATGATCAGATTTTTTTCAACAGCATTAAGCCGACTTTTATTCACACACTGCGCCTGACCTTCTTCATCAATGTCTACATTTCTGATGCCGTCCATATCAAGGTCATTATCGGATGATATCGACTGACTAAACCGCTTGGAATTATCTTTATCACCCTCACTTTCTTTATCTTCGTCGGAATTAGAATCTTCCGGAAGGTCACTCTCTTGACTTTCTCTCAGGGGTATGATGTCAACGTTCACCTTGTCACATACTTTACCCCCCTCAGTTCCTTTCGTAACATTTTTCTTTTTTTCTTCCTCCTTCTTATTCGTACCGCAGACAGTGTCCTGATCCGCAGAGGAACCTTTATCTACTGTAGACTCCTCGTATGTATGGTAGGCCGATTCCGAATCCTGGGAAATCGTTTCCGCCGCCTTCACCGTAGTCCTGTGTGTCCCACTTTTTGATCTGACTTTTCGATCCTTTGTTCTATCCCTGAGAAGCCTTGACCCTAATGGTGTCTTAAGGCTAGTTTTAGACTGGGAACTGTTGCCATCGCTACCAACACTGTTGCCTGGGCTACCAACTAGATCTGAGCCACTTCTGTTTTGTGACAGTGATCTTTTTCTTCTCCAACTATCCCTGTTGAAACACACAAAAGTTTTTTTGTTTTTATTTGATTAGATTTAACAGCATTATTTTGCATCGGTATCTAATATTTATAATATAATGATAGAACACTTAAACCTTCCCCACCTACAACACTTTGAAAACATCCATACACTTTCAAGTTTAACCAACAATACTTGTCAAGAAATGAAATATTTAGGCATTCTTATAATAAGGAACACAAAAATGATGAAATAAGTATCTAAAAGTATTATACAGCGCTTTAAGTATCGTTGGTGGAATTGAGGCCAGGATAGGTACGGTGAAGGAATTCATTTAATTTTCCTTTCAAAAGTGCTTATCTTTGTTTGCCACAACTGATTTTTCCCAAAATGTTTTTATAATCATTTACTTGATATAATTGTTCATAGATTTGTATAAATTCTCAGAGAATAAGGTACGGTACATTCCCTTGAAAAATAAGAGGTAAAATTTTAAAGATTGATGAAAGCATTGTGGGAAAAGGAGGAACGTCTCATTTTTAAACAATATCTACTTTCTCCCTATTGTTTTCAAAAGAACAATTTCAACTTCATCCATATTTGTTTCTAAAGTGACTTTGCAGCAAAAAAATTATATATGTGTTAAAAACTAAAATTTTCTCGAGCCCATAGCGAATTTATCCTGAAACAGAAATAACAGAAATGAAGAACAATTTCTTCTTTTTTCTGTTCTGTTTTCTTAGTCAACTTGCATTGGTATAAGAACAATTATGATTAGTTTCTCAAGCCCTTGTCCTATAACAATGCTTTATGATTATATATCACAATGAAGTTTTGTTTGAATGGGGTTTTATTGCCCTTTCAATAGTATTTCAATTATATCTTGGCATTTCCTGGGTAATTTACCAGTACAATTGGTATTATTTATCGTCACACCAACGTATCAGTCATAATAGCATGCCTGCAGCCCTCTGAGCACCAAGGAGGGAAACCATTACTACCATTTTGGTGTGAACATGTTGCGGTCGGTACCCTGGTCTCTCGTTCCCAAGGTGGACACTCTAACCACTACGCCACAGAGGCGGTGAAGTATAAAGTACACTTTAGTAAAATCTATTATCTATAAGTGAATTAAATACAGGAGCGCCGCGGAGGGAACAACATTTCTCATCTGTTTATTTATTAATTTTTAAGTCCAAAAAGGGGCATAACTGAATAATTATTAAAGCCAGAGTTATGTGACCTGGTATAGACATGCGTATTGTTTCTAGGAACATGTGAGTTATGAGGTAAGGTAAAAGTTTTGTGACGACGTCGCCAAGGGTATCACAATAGCCAGACTTTTTTTCTTCAAAAAAACAGACGAGCTAAAAAGTCTACTTCTAGCATAGGGATAATAACCTCATAACAATGAAGTACACTGTAGTAAAAACAATTATCTATAAGTGGAACAGATAAATTATTCTAGCATAGGGCTATTAGCTACCATCATAACAATGAAGTCATTGTAGTAAAAACAATTATCTATAAAGTGAAACAGATAAATTATTCTAGCATAGGGCTAATAGCTACCATCATTACAATGAAATACTCTGTAGTAAAAACAATTATCTATGAGAGAAACAGATAAAAATTCTTCTTCAGCATATAGGCCTACTACCCTAATAACAATGAAGTAAACAATAGTAAAAAATCAAGCCTGAATTTAAAGCAAAAAGCAGATCTTAAGAAACTCATTTTAACCCATTACCTTGCATAGATGACTTACTGTAAGGCTACACATCAGCAAACAATTGTTTTAAACATTATGAGAAAAGGATAAATGGCTAAACTTGGGCAATTGCTCAATAAAACCAGAATGTTTTCAACATTGTATCATAATCATTTTTTTCCCAGTTTTTCGAGATATAACATGCCTTAATGACATATTTTTGTCTAATAATGTGAATATCTCTTTTAAATCATAATGATCAGGTACCGGTAACTGGTCACAGCTGCCATGCAGGAGCAGTAAGCTTAACCCTTTCCCAAATACATCACATCTGTAGCAGCAGACTTGGAAAACATCAAGGTGAAAAATATGGCAAACATTCATAAATAAAATCAGAACTATAGATTACAATTAAAACCATTGCGAAACGATGATGAGCAATTTCACCTTTTGCCATAATGTCTTCAGAAATGGTCATGTATATATATATATATGCATTTAAATGTGTCTGCATGTGAAAAAGGCTTAAAGACAGAAGCAAAAGCGAAGAATACATGTTTTAACCCTTTTCCACATACAACAAATCTGAAGCAGACGACTTTGAAAACATCTCAACAATAAAGTGGAAAATCTCCCTAAATGAAGACATACATATTGAATAGAGTTAAAAACATTGTGTCACCATGTTTTCTTCAACTCTATTCAATTATTGTACTTTCATTTAAAGGGAGTTTCCAATTTTATTGGGGTATGTTTTCAAAGTTCTCTGCTAAAGATTTGTTGTATATGCCAGGGGCGATAACTCTGGAACAGTAGAAAGGATATCATCCAAAATTGTCCGCATCAATTTGTTTGTTTGTTTGTTTGGAGTTTAACGCCGCTTTCAACAGCTTTGGTCATATCACGGCGGTCAGTGCACCTACCCATGTTTTCCTGGCTTTCCCACACCAGTACTTACACAACATTCTTTCGAAGCCACTGACTACTTTCTCACATAGATCAGAGGTGAGAGGCAATGGAAAACATCGCCCGAAAGAATGTCGCCGCAACCGGGTATCGAACCCGTGACCTCCAGATCACGAGTCAGATACGCTACCAATTGAGCTACCCGGCCGGGTTGTCCGCATCAACAATTCATGATTATCTTGTGTACCACGTTTCATTTCAATATATTAATATTTGAGGACATACTGGTAGTTTGTTCTACCAAGTTTTATTTCGATATATTAATATTTGAGGACATACTGGTAGTTTGTTCTACCAAGTTTTATTTCGATATATTAATATTTGAGGACATACTGGTAGTTTGTTCTACCACGTTTCATTTCGATATATTAATAATTGAGGACATACTGGTAGTTTGTTCTACCACGTTTCATTTCAATATATTAATATTTGAGGACATACTGGTAGTTTGTTCTACCAAGTTTCATTTCGATATATTAAAATTTGACAAAATACCAATTAGTTTGTTCTACAAAGTTAGCGTTACTGACCATTCAACAAACTAGTGATTCCAGTGGCCTCTGACAAAATTCTTTTCAGTCGGATGGATATACAAAAGATATATTTCTAAAATATGTAATATATTTCTTAGCACAGAGACAGAAAATACAAAGACAGTATGAAGAGTATAAGCCAAGGTTTATCATGGTTTTTCTCGATGAGATACGAGAGCCGATAAGTGTTGCTGCATTCAAGATTATGGCAGATAAGTATGGTCAGTTAATCAACCCTTTCCCACATACAAAAATACTGTGGCAAAAGATGAAATTGCTCATCATGATGTTTCTAATGTCGTCTGCTGCAGAGACGTCAGAAAGCATCCATCCATATGTGGAAAAGGGTTTATTAAAAGGGCTGTCACATTATTTTGGATCTAAAAACAAAATATGCGAACAGTTCTTCTTTGAATTAGATTCGTTGTTTTACTGTTTGTGACCAAAAATCATCATGAGGTTATTTTCTTAACCCTTGCCCACTTGCAGACACATTTTCCGACAAAGTCTTTAAATCTATTCATTAATTGTACTTTCATTTAAAAGGAATTTCTGTTGATTCGTGTAATTGTTTTAAAAGTTATCTGCTGGCCGGTGTATTGGATGTATGTGGGAAAGAGTTAACCCTTTCCCTCATATAAACGCTTTCTGATGCCTCTGCAGCAGACGGCTTTTTGAAAACAGTGACAAAAGAAGAAATTGCTCATAACAAGCAATTTCTCCTTTTGCCACAATGTTTTCCACTTTTAGTCATAGGTTATCCATTCAATTAAAGAGATTTTATTTTTGTTGACAAAATATGTTCCAAGTCATCTGCTGGCCAGTGCATTGGTTGTATGTGGGAAAGGGTTAAGTTGAAGACTGATGGACCAAAAGAACAGACAGATTACAGATCAGTGATCCCCCATGTGTCTCCCTGACGTTCAGAGAGGCAACCAAAAAGGGTCTACAAGATAAAATAATAAGACAAATATCACTCTGTGTGAAAAAATTCACCTGTTCCTGTTCAACCTAGAAATGGAAAAGTAACACAATTCTATTTTAAAACTGAAAAAGAAAAAAATACCCCAAGATTGTTTTTCCCTTTGCTACATACAAGCGGTCTGCAGCAGACGACTTCAAGAACGTCTGCTTAGAAATATGGTTAAACTCTATAAATGAAAATTTAGCCATTGAGTAAAGTTGAAAATATTGTGGCAAAAGGAGAAATTGCTCATGATGATGTACCCCCTTTTTCAACTGTAAATTGTGTCAATACATAAGAAAGGGTTAAAGGATTCACCTAGCTTATTTTGCTCCTTCTCTATTGTTTGAATACATTTTCTCTTTAAAAAAAAACCTCATAGAAATTTGATGCTTTAATCAATTTATTTAACATTGATTGTGAAACAAAATCCATAAAAGTTTGTTGCTTTAACCAGTTTAATTTACATTGTTTGTGAAACAAAACCCATACAAGTTTGTTGTTTTAACTAGTTTATTTTACATTGATAGTTATTCCTCTCCTGCAAACGATAATTTAGAGAAGCTAGCGTCTAGGGTTCAGCGATCAAATTATGAGTTAAACCTCTCCCACATGTAGATGCTTTCTGATGCCTCTGCTACAGACAACTAATGAAAATATTATGGCAAAAGAAGAAAATTTCTCCTTTTGCCACAATGTTTTGAACTCTTTCTAAAAATTAATCTTGCATTTATGGAGGTTTCCCATGTTTTTGCCTTGATATTTTCAAAGTCGTCTTCTGCAGATTTGTTGACTTGTATGTGGGAAAGGGTTAAGATGAACTTATCTAAAGCTTCAAAACAAATTATAAGCGTTTTTAAAATCAAAATTTGTTGTAAACAACACAGGCAGGGAAAACACACAGTGACAAGGCCCCTATCCTGCTTTAGACACAAGAGTTTTCCCCAACATATAGATGATAACTAACCCCTCTGCAGCAGAAAACGTTTGAAAACATTGTGGCAAAAAGAGAAATTGCTAAAAATAAGCAATTTCTCCTTTTGCCACAATGTTTTCAACTCTTTTTCAATAATAACACTACTTTCATTATAGAGATTTTCCATGATTTCAGTCGTCTGCTGCAGATTTGATGTATGTGGGAAAGGTTTAATGTTATGCCCATATCCTGCTATACAAGACTATAACCCCACTTTCCAACACCTCTGCAGCAGAAGACTTGTGAAAACATTGTGGCAAAAGGAGAAATTTCTCCCATTGTCACAATGTTTTAACCTATATTTGCCACAATATTTTAACCTATATTCAATAATGATTAGACTTTTAACCCTTTCCAATATATAGACGCTAACTTACGCCTCTGCAGCAGACGACTTGAAAACATTGTGGCAAAAGGAGAAATTTCACCTTCAATAATAATAATTCTTTCATTATAGAGATATTCAATGTTTCTTCCTAGATTTTTTCTGCAGATTTGCTGTATGTTGGAAAGGGGTGTTTAAACACCTTACAGAAACTATTCAGACTAAGATCAACCTGCAAAGTATGTACAGTGTAATCTTGGTCCATACTGTTTACTTTTCTTTCATTCATTTTCAACAAATGCTTAGCATTATCAAGCAGGAACTTGTCAAAAAGAAATTATAACTACAGATGTTTTGTAAAACACAGCACCCAATACCATTTCTTAAACAATACAAGACCTCTCGGGCTGAGGGTGTGTCGCCTTTCTTGGAAAACAGCATATTAAATGGTATTAATAATTAATATGGAAAAAAAAGTGAAGATCAATGCAGTTTTGTCAACAAGTCATAAAGTATATTAAATGCTAAGAAAGTGTCATGAAGTTCGGGAGAAACATATGACTTCTAGAGTGTTCACAAAGCTATTCAAACGTTTGACCTAGTGACCCCATGTGACCCAGTTATTTACTTGACTGAGATTGTATGGAGACAACAGTTCTGATGAATTGTCATAAAGGTTTGAAGAAAAATGGGACTTCTAGACTGTTAACCCTTTCCCTCATATAGACGCTTTCTGACGCCTCTGCGGCAGACAGCTTTTTGAAAACATAGTGACAAAAGAAGAAATTGCACAAAACGTGCAATTTCTCCTTTTGTCACAATGTTTTCCACTTTTAGTCATAGGTTATCCATTCAATTATAGAGATTTTCCATTATTTGACAAAATATGCTCAAAGTCGTCTGCTGCAGAATTGTCGTATGAGGGAAAGGGTTAAAAAGGTTATTCTAAAATTTGACCTAGTGAGGTAGTTAAGTACTTACCTGAAATTTGATGAAGACAAAAGTTCCTATAAATTAACATAATGATTGGTAGAAAGATGTCACCTTCAGTGTTCAAAACGTTATTTTAATTATTTTACCTAATTAACTAGTTTCTGACCCCATGTGACCTGGTTTTATAATTGACTTCTACAGTGGTCACAATGTTATTCTTACATTTGACCTAATGACCTATGTTTAAGTTACCTAACCAAGACTAAGTTCTGGCCAACAATGACCTTGACCTTGGTAACTTTGCCATTGAATGATGTCCCAATACACCTGACAAAATTTCAGAAAGATTGGACCAAGGGTTGCTGAATAATAGAGAATTGAAAAAGTGGCCGTCGCCGAAAAAGTGACTGCTATATCTCACTCCACATTCCTGGGCTAGACAAAAAAAGAATTCGTTTTTTGAACTCTTAACAAGAGGGCCAAGATGACCCTAAATCGATCACCTGATTGATAGTAAATTAGTAGAAATATCTGGGAAAAAGATCAAGGAGTGCAATTAGAACTTCAAGGAGTGAACACTTCTCAAGAAACAGCTTATAAGTAAAGGTCATTTATATCTTGAAATCTAACAAGAACTTCAATTAGAATTGAATTATAAAGTTTTTGTCATTTTGCACCTTTCTTGATCTGTTTTTAATATAAACCAATATGGCTTGAACAGTTTTTTTAGAGGGTCACTTAGGGATTCTTTCTACTGAATTATCTTGGAGTCTGACAAGCAGATTACCTTGCTGTTGAGGCCAGAAATGTTGCGGTTTTAACTTTCAACTTCCTGTTCAAGACAACCCTTGCATAATACTCTGCCAAGTGTTACCTCCCAATACATTAACTGTAGTATTTGAGTTCATTTTTACCTCTTCACCAATTATGATATCTTTAACAATAGTTACAAGGACAAATCATGTCATAATTGCTTGTTCACTTTCAATAACAATCTTTTATTTCCACCTTGCTGTTGAGACCAGAAATGTTGCGATTTTAACTTTCCACTTCCTGTTCAAGACAACCCTTGCATAATACTCTGCCAAGTGTTACCTCCCTTAGACCATCAATCTAATAACCATATGTCATTTGAAGCAAAAAGTTAATTTTACTCCTTTTCTGATGCTGCTTGGTTGCTATGCCTTTCAACAAATCAATATGGCTTGACCAAGTATGTAGATGATCAATGAAAGAACATTTCTACAAAACTATCTTTAAATCAGACAAGCACTTTTATAAGGATGCTTTATTAAAGTATTGTCATTTTGCCCCTTTTTTGATGCCGCCTGACTGCCATGTTTTTCGACCAATCGGTATGGCTTGAACTTTTATAGAGGGTCACCCAAGGAACATTTCTACCAAATTATATTTGAATCTGACAGGCAGATTCGGAGGAGAAGATTTTTAAAGTTTGGACATTTTGTCCCCTTTCTGATGCCGCAGCAACCAAAGTTCTCAATGGAATTTAAATCTTTGAACAATTTTGAAAGAGGACCACCAAAGGAACATTCCTGTGATGTTTGGTGGAAATTGTTCTTGCGGTTCAGGAGGAGATGATGTTTAAAGCTAAAAGTTAACGACGGACGACGGACACAGAGTGATCAGAATAGCTCACCTTGAGCCTTTGGCTCTAGGTGATCTAAAAAGGGACATACCTCTGGGAGAACAAAATTTGTTCTTTCTTGATAAACCTTCATATCATATTTTAAGTCACTATCAAGCAGTTTATGGCATCTCCAATAAAAGTATGACTAACAAATGAACAAATCAACTACAGCAAAGAGCACAAGCTCACCTAACTACTTCAAAGGTGGGGCATTGTGAATTTAGCAAGATATGGGTTGGATGACGGACAACAAGCTGGATACCAACCTTTTAGTATCTCGTACTGGAGGTTTTAGATGCGTCAGCACAGTCTGAGAATGGATCAGCCCCAGTAACACCATCAAAATACATGGTGTAAACACTTCACTCAGCGAGTGTTCCTGAAATTTTATCAAAATACATGGAGTAAAAACTGCACTCAGCGAGTGCTTTTGTAAACATTAAAATACACAGTGCAAACACTTCAATCAGCGAGTGTCCTGAAAAAATATCAAAATACGCAGTGTAAACACACCACTCAACAAGTGCTCCTGTAAACATTAAACTACATAGTGGAAACACTTCACTCAGTGAGTGCTCGATTTCTCTTTTTGCCACAATGTTTTCCACTTTTAGTCATAGGTTATCCATTCAATTATGGAGATTTTCTGTTTTGTCAAAATACGTTCAAAGTCGTCTGCTGCAGAATTGTCGTATGAGGGAAAGGGTTAAGGATTATCAGAATCTAGACAAGTTGACAGGACCTTCTTACAAGCTTATGTATGTGATATGTGAACAGGGCAGATCTTGATCAGACTGTGCAGATGCAGAGGCTGATTTGGATCTGCACTATTCACAAATGCCAACAAGTAACTTTTCCCCAAAAATGGGCTCAACATTGTAGCCAATGACTTTATGTGATTGGATTCCATTCTTGGCCTTCCACTGTTGGACCGTTGCTTGAATCGTAAGAGCATGCTTAATGGGTCTGAATGATGGGTCAATGCAACTCTCAAGCACCAGCAGCTGGGGTGGTATTGGTTTCATACCTAATATATTTGTATCTCATTGTAAATAAAAAGGTGTGTGACCAATATCATTTCTCCCATTCCACCGCAATATATGACCTTATCTGTTAAAAGCGGCATAAAACTCAAAACAATCAATCCATCCTTGGCACTATGAGTTCCAGGGATAGCAAAATACGTAATGCATTGGTATAAGGATACACAAAACCAGTAGTACTGTCCTTTAACTCTTATTTCAAAATTCACTGGTCTAAATATCTTAAATGTTTGGTAACATGTATGTTATAATTACATGTAAAATTACGCTGACCAAAGGAAATGTTTCAATAACAACCAAAAAGTTCTGGCCGGGGACCACATGACCACTGTTAATTTCGCGGACTGGTAGTACTGTTGACCCTTTCCCACCTGCAGACGCATTTTGACACAATAGCAGCAGACGACATTTGAAAACATTGTGGCCAAAGGTGAAACTGCTCATGATGAGCCATTTCTCCTTTGGCCACAATGTTTTCATCTTTATTTAACAATTAAGCTATATCTTTTATCGAGATTTTTCAGGTTTTTGTCACTATGTCGTCTGCTGCAGATTTGTTGTATGTGGGAAAGGGTTAATTAACCTTGGAGACACCAGAGTATAACTGAAATACTGTTGAAAGCGACATAACACCCTATTCAATCAGATTTAGATTGGAGTTTAACCCTTTCCCACTTGCAGACGCATTCCGACGCATTTGCAGCAGACGTCTTTTGAAAACATAGAGACAAAAGAAGAAATTGCACAGAACGTGCAATTTCTCCTTTTGTCACAATGTTTTCCACTTTTTGTCATAGGTTATCCATTTAATTATAGAGATTTTCTATGTTTTGACAAAATACGTTCAAAGTCGTCTGCTGCAGAATTGTCTATGTGGGAAAGGGTTAATCACTTTTTCAACAATTTTACACTCATACCACGACGGCCAGTTCATCTACTTGCGCGGAGAACTGGTGTGGGAAAGCCAGGAAACACATGAGACTTTCCAAGCAACTGGCTGCTCTTATACCACAAAGACTGTTAGCCCATTGGTGTAAGATGAATGACGCTTGTCACAGAGACTTTTGTCAAACATGGGAAGAGAATGTCGACCTAGCTGGGGTTTCAAACTCAGAACCCCGAGACAATCAAATTTAAAGAACGGGCTAGAAATAGAGACCATTAATACATACATCGCCAAAGACCTCCTCCTCAACATTGCACACGAATACACTAATGGTGAATATCTGTAAACAGTACATGACCAACAAGAACACCCAGAAAGGGACCGACGTCTGCTGTATCCACCTGCAATAACAGACAAGTCACATTTCAACCTTTCCCAATACACTTTTATGAATCTGTATTACAAAACATTCATGTTTTAACCCTTTTCAACATGATAATGCACTTCTATGAATCTGTTTTACAAAACATTCATGTTTTAACCCTTTCTCACATAACGATGCACTTTGATGAATCTGCATTACAGTACATTCATATTTTAACTCTTTCTCACATAACGATGCACTTCTATGAATCTGTATTACAGTACATTCATAGTTTAACCCTTTCCAACATGACGATACACTTTTATGAATCTGTATTACAATACATTCATATTTTAACTCTTTCTCACATAAGGATGCACTTTTATGAATCTGTATAACAGTTAATTCATAGTTTAACCCTTTCTCACATGCTGCAGCACTTTGATGAATCCGCATAACAGTACATTCATATGTTAACCCTTTCTCACATAACAATGCACTTTGTTGTATCTGTATTACAGTACATTCATATTTTAACTCTTTCTCACATATCAATGCACTTTGATGTATCTGTATTGAAGAACATTCATGTTACACTTTCAAACATGCCAATGCACTTTGATACATCTGTATTACAGTTCATTCATATGTTAACCCTTTCTCAAATAGTGATGCACTTTGATGTATCTGCATAACAGTACATTCATATTTTAACCCTTTCTCACAAAACAATGCACTTTGATGTATCTGCATTAATTACAGTACATACATATGTTAACCCTTTCTCACTTAATGATCCACTTTGATGTATCTGTATTGAAGAACATTCATGTTGTAACACTTTCAAACATGCCAATGCACTTTGCTAAATCTGTATTACAGTGCATTCATATGTTAACCCTTTCCCAGTTAACTATGCACTTTGATGATCTGTATTGAAAAACATTCATGTTTTAACCCTTTCATACATATTGATGCACTTTGATGAATATGTATTGAAGTACATTCAAATGTTAACCCTTTCTCACATAATAATGTACTTTGATGCATCTTAATAACAGAACAGCTCATTAATATTTTAACTCTTTCCCACATACCAATGTTCTTTGATAAATCTGTATTACAGTTCATCCATATTTCTCACATAATGATGCACTTCATTGCATCAGGATTACATTTCATTTGTATTTTAACCCTTTCTCACATGCTGCAGCACTTTCATGAATTTGTATTGAAGAACATTCATATTTTATCATTTCGTCACATACCCATGTATTTTGATGAATCTACATTGCCATACACTTATGTTTCTGAGTTGTCTGCTGCAGATTTGTTGTATTTGTTTGGTTTCTTGGCATTTTACGCAGTTTTCAACATTATTTCAGTTGTATTATGATGCCTGAACACCTATTCATGATCCCTTGGTAAACAAACCAGGGTCTGATCCCACCAACCTTACATAGCTTTAAGTAATACTTAAATACTTAAGAGCATATTTCATCATTTGTGTTTCCCTCATAATAATGCCAAAATAGTTATTTTCTAAACAATTAGTGTTAGTCATTTACAGAACTCTATAGTTAAGGGGTATTTTTCATGTTTTAAAATCCTTATTTTACCCTATAACCCTATGTCTCTGTGAGACAATTCTTTCGAGTACCAACAACATTGGGTTTTATTGGATAATGAGAAAGATATTGTGAGGAAAAGAGCTGTATAACCCTCCTTATCTGGACCTCTGCATTTACTTAACCCATTACTTCACATGGCTTTTCAAAGGTCATCTGCTTTACAATGGTCAGACGAAAATATTCACCAATCTAGAAAACTGAAAGAATTATATTGATAAAGAGTTGAAAATATTGCAATAAAAGGTGAAATTGCTCGTTTTGAGCAATTTCACCTTTCATTGCAATGTTTTCGAAAGTCGTCTGCAAATAGCAGGCGTCAAATGTCGTCTGTGTGAAGTAATGGTTTAAATACATTCCACAATTGATGTTTTACAGAATATTAGGGAAACAAAAATGCTGAAATATTTAAGTATTACTTGGCCCTAAGTAAGGTTGGTGGAATTGGACCCAGGAAATGACTAGGAAATTAACCCTATCCCACATAAAACAAATCTGCAGCAGACGAAATTGTAAACATCAGCGAAAATATGTGGAAAATCTCTATAAATGAAAATACAATTATTGAATAAAGTTTAAAATATTGAGGCAATGGAGAAATTGATCGTTTTTGAGCAATTTCATCTTTCGTCACAATGTTTTAAAAGGTCGTCTGCTGCAGAGCCATCAGAGAGCGTCTATATGTGGAAAAGGGTTAAATCAGGGCCGGCCCTGACAGAAAAAAAGTTTGAGCCAATTTACAAAAACTTGTCAGAGCCATCTTTGAGACATATTTTTTTTTTTTTTTATTATCTCCATATCGATGGAACCCGCAATAGACAAATTCTTTGAATAAAACATTTATGGAGAAAATAGACAGTGAATGTGTAACTTAAGATTATCAAAGTAGACAAAAGTATATTTTCTCCATTTCAAACTGTGTTTTCAAAAGGAGCTCTTCTGCAGATAAATGCATCTTTATGTGGGAAATACTTAATTTGTAACAATGTTTAGCTCTTCATTTGCAACAGTGGCGAGCGACAGCGCGAGCCCTGGTCAAATACATACCATCTGTAATGGAAGGGGAACAGGACCACCCTGCTGAAGGTCTTGAGCGTGATGTAGGTCCATGGCACCTGAGGCTTTGCCTTGGAATATGTGGAACCTCGGACTAAATCTACGTCAATTAACTCTGTCTTAGGCTTGACACTTCTTCTAGGCGCTTGGTGAATACCCTACAAACAAACAAACTTGTTAATCATTTCCCAAATACATACGATTTTTGACGCATCTGCAGCAGACGACTTTTGAAAACTTTGTGGCAAATTGAAAAATTGCTCATTATGAGCAATTCCTCCATTTGCCACAATGTTTTCAACTCTATTCAATAATTATACTTCCACTTATATAGAATTTCCATATGCATGCCTAGATGTATTCAAAGTCGCCGTATGCAGATTTGTTGTATAAAGGGAAGTGTTTAGTCATGATTTGATATTTAGTAGACTTTTCATTATGTAGTGAGATTGGCATTACAGACAAACGGATGAACAGATTGATGACCGCATAGACAGACTGCTTGAAGGAGTGATCAAACACTTTCGAACAGGTTGATCCTTGCACTTTGATGCATCTTCATTCATGTTTTAACCTTTTCCCCACAAGACAATGCAATTTGATGCATCTGTTTTGTAGTTTATTCGTGTTGAAACCCTTTCCCACGAGACAGACTGTTGAGAAGTAATCAAACACTATCGAACCTGTTGATACTTGCACTTTGATGCATCTATATTGCAGTTCTTTCATGTCTTAACCTTTTCCCCCACAAGACAATATAATTTAATGCATCAATTTGCAGTTCATTCATGTTTTAACCTGTTCCCCTACAAGACAATACTGTACAATTTGATGCATCTGTACATTCATGTTTAAACCTTTACCCACAATTCAATGCAATTTGATGTATCTGTTTCGCAATTCACTCATGTTTAAACCTTTTCCCAAGAGATAATACAATTTAATGCATAGTTATTGCAATTCACTCTGTTTTGCAGTTCATTCATGTTGAAGCCCTTTCTCAAAAGACAATACAATTATATGCATCTTTATTGCAGTTCATTCATGTTTTTAACCCTTTCCCACGAGACAATACAATTTAATGTATAGATCTGTATTGCAGTTCATTCATGTTTAAACCCTTTCCCACAAGACAATGCAATTTGATGCATCGTTATTGCAGTTCATTCATGTTTTAACCTTTTCCTCTACAAGACAATACAATTTGATGCATCGTTATTGCAGTTCATTCATGTTTTAACCTTTTCCCCTACAAGACAATACAATTTGATGCATCGTTATTGCAGTTGGTTCATGTTTTAACCTTTTCCCCTACAAGACAATACACTTTGATGCATCATTATTGCAGTTCATTCATGTTTTAACCCTTTCCCACGAAACAATACAATTTGATGTATCTATATTGCAGTTCATTCGTATTGACACCCTATTCCACGAGACGATACAATTTGATGCATTTGTTTTGCAGTTCAGTCGTGTTGAAACCCTTTCCCACGAGACAATACAATTTGATGTATCTTTATTGCAATTCATTCATGTTTAAACCCTTTTCCACAGACAGACTATTGAGAAGTGATTCCTATGTGTCACCTTATCAAGGCATGCATCACAAAAAGGAAATATAGACTCTTTACCAAGTTGCAAACATGTTAGGAAAAGAAAATTGCTAAACACTAGTAAGTACTATCTTCTTTTTTACCACAATGTTTTCAAAAGTGACCTGTTTTGCAAAGGCAACAAATATTTTCTGTATCAGGGAAAGGGTCTAACATATTGATTAACGGCCTCAGGACTGTGGAACAAGCTCTTTTAACTAATTTTAACCACGTTTCCTTCCTTAGGACTTATAGCCCTTCTCTTTCCCACATACAATAAATCTGCAGCAGACAACTTTGAAATTATGAAGTCCAAAATATAGCGAATCTCTATAAATGATAGTATGATTATTGAATAGAGTTGAAATCATTGTGGCAAATGGAACAAGAGGCCCATGAGGGCCTATGCTCTACTGGCATTGATCTGGCTTGTTTCAAAAGGAACCAATATGTCATCAATATTCAAATACCATCTAAGTTTGGTGAAGATCAGATAGTAAATGGAAGCTCTATTGTGTTCACAAGCTGTATTATAGCAACTTTGACAATTTCAAGGGCCATAATCCAGTCATGCATGGGCGGATCTGTGGCTGATTTTCGAAAGGAACCGAGCTCTCATGGATATCTAACTACTGTATAAGTTTGGTTGAGATACAATCAAAAGTGAAGACTGTATTGTGTTAACAAGCTCTTTTATAGCAATTTTGACCATTTCAAGGGCCATAATCCAGTCATGCATGGGCGGATCTGTGGCTGGTTTTCGAAAGGAACCGAGCTCTTATGGATATCTAACTACTGTATAAGTTTGGTTGAGATACAATCAAAAGTGAAGACTGTATCGTGTTAACAAGCTCTTTTATAGCAATTTTGACCATTTCAAGGGCCATAATCCAGTCATGCATGGGCTGATCTGTGGCTGGTTTTCGAAAGGAACCGAGCTCTTATGGATATCTAACTACTGTATAAGTTTGGTTGAGATACAATCAAAAGTGAAGACTGTATCGTGTTAACAAGCTCTTTTATAGCAATTTTGACCATTTCAAGGGCCATAATCCAGTCATGCATGGGCTGATCTGTGGCTGGTTTTCGAAAGGAACCGAGCTCTCATGGATATCTAACTACTGTATAAGTTTGGTTGAGATACAATCAAAAGTGAAGACTGTATTGTGTTAACAAGTTCTTTTATAGCAATTTTGACCATTTCAAGGGCCATAATCCAGTCATGCATGGGCGGATCTGTGGCTGGTTTTCGAAAGAAACCGAGCTCTCATGGATATCTAACTACTGTATAAGTTTGGTTGAGATACAATCAAAAGTGAAGACTGTATCGTGATAACAAGCTCTTTTATAGCAATTTTGACCATTTCAAGGGCCATAATCCAGTCATGCATGGGCGGATCTGGCTGGTTTTCGAAAGGAACCGAGCTCTCATGGATATCTAACTACTGTATCGTGTTAACAAGAAATTGTTTACGGACGGACGCACAAACACACGCACGCACGCACAGACGACGGACGAATCACCACGACATAAGCCCTTCTGGCCTTTGGCCAGTAGAGCTAAAAATTGCTCATTATGAGCAATTTCTCCTTTTGCCACAAAGATTTCAATAGTTGTCTGCAGCAGAGATGTGTCAGAAAGTGTCTATATGTGGGAAAGGGTTAACCAGTAATCCTGCCATGGATGTGAACAGGTTCTAGGGTTGACCTTCACAAAATTCTGCATCAAATAGAGAGAAATTTAAGCCCTTTCCTGCTACGGATGACTTTCAAAACAGATTTCTTTAAACCCCTACCCACCTACGGACACAGTTAAGTTTGACACATCTGCAGCAGACGACCTTTAGAAACATTGTAAATTACTCATAATAATCCTGCTGCACGCAACTTTAAACAACATTTACATGTCATATTATGCATGACTTTAGCCCTTTCCCACCTTTCAAAATGGCAGTAGAAGACTTTGTAACCACCTCGGCAAAAATCTGGAAAATGTCTATAAATGAAAGTTAAATTATTGAAATTAGTTGAAAACATTGTGGCAAAAGGAGAAATTGCTCGTTTTGAGCAATTTCTCCTTTTGTCACTATGTTTTCAAAAGTCGTCTGCTGAAGAGAGGCGTCAGAAAGCGTCTGTGTGTGGGAAAGGGTTAAACACCATTAACATTATCATGTTATGCACGACTTAAAACTACTGATCAATGCAAACAATGTAGACCATATACATGACCAGCCTGCACATGTGTGCAGTCTAATCTTGGTCTACATTGATCGCTACTCTTTTATTGATATTAAAAGACAGGTCCTGAACATACAACAATTTCAGATCTTTTTAACCCTTTCCCACATTTAGACGCTTTTTGAAAACATGGCGACAAAAAAAAAACTGCTCAAAGCGAGCAATTTCTCCTTTTTTCAATATGTTTTCAACTCTATTCAATATTTAAACTTTCATTTATAGAGATTTTCAATAATTTTGCCTAGATGTTTTCAAAGTCGTCTGCTGCAGTTTTGTCATATATGTGAGAAAGGGTTAAATAACATGCAGATTTGTTGCATCAGGGAAAGGGTTAAAAAATAATCATGTATGTATATATTTCAGATTTCTTTATAACTTATAAGTCTGTAAGCATATATGTAAGTTGTTGGCAGATGTTATATATCTAAAATGTTTGATAAATATAAAGAGCTCACCTTTAATACTTTCTGTTCAACAGATTGTTCCCAAAGTTGTTTATCATATGATCCAATCTGAAAAACAGAGATATAATGTACAGCTTGAAGTTTAAAAGCATGTCTAGTTTGTACAGTTAAGAACATCATGAAATTGACAATCTGAGCGGAACGTTATTGGATCGTGACCTTGATTGGAACGCTTTATGAGCGGAGCGGATTTTTGCGCTCTGAATGAAACAATCATAATGAACGAAATAATCCAATCACATGAATGCTTGCTCAATCTGAGTGGAACGGAAAAAAAAACCAATCACAATGTTATGAATGAGTGTACGCTTTATGAGCGGAATGAAACGTCAATTTCAAGATGTTCTTAACTGTATGGTATAATATGCCACTTTCAATACTATTTCAGTCATTTAATGGTTGATTGATTGTTTTATGCTGCTTTCATAAATTTTTCCGAGTTTCCTGGTTTTAAAGTTACCAGTAGTACACTACTACTTTCTTTATCCTGACACCAGCCAGTCTGTTGTAATGCTAATCCTGCAACTCTGAATGCCAAGGAGGGCAGCCATTACTACCATTTTTAAAGTATTTGGTATGACCCGACCCGGGGATTGAACTCATGACATCCTGCACCTGAGGCGGATGCTCTACCACTTCTAGGCAGTTGGTCATATCATTGCCTTTCCTGGATAAATTACCAGTACTGCTGGCTTATCCTGACTTAACCCTTTCCCTCATATAAATGCTTTTTGACGCCTCTGGAGCAGACGGCTTTTTGAAAACATAGTGACAAAAGAGGAAATTGCACAAAACGTGCAATTTTTTCCTTTTGACACAATGTTTTCCACTTTTTGTCATAGGTATCCATTCAATTATGGAGATTTTCTATGTTTAGACAAAATACGTCAAAAGCGTCTGCTGCAGAATTGTTGTATGAGGGAAAGGGTTTAAAGCAGACGGCGTTTTGAAAACATTGTGACAAAAGAAGAAATTGCACAGAACGTGCAATTTCTCCTTTTGCCACAATGTTTTCCACTTTTAGTCATAGGTTAACCATCTGACAAATACGTTCAAAAGCGTCTGCTGCAGAATGTTGTATGAGGAAACGGTTAACATGCCACACTGAGCACCAAGGAGAGGAGCCACAACTACATGTAGCAACTACCATTTTTGAAGTCTTCCTTTTAAGTAACAATTTAATGTTTTAAATTCTATTAAATAGCTGCACTTTTCTTTATTGAAATTTTTCCTTTTTTTTTGCTCAGATGTAGTCTGCTGCAGATTTGTTGTAAGTGGGAAATGGTACAAATTATTAAACACATGATGGTCCTTTCTCGCTCACCAGATCTAATATAGCTTCAAAAGTATTTGGTGGCCATGTTTTTCAAAGGGTTGTTTTAATTTGAACTACCTTAGTTGATGATATTCCAAGGAACGTTTGGAAGTTGATGACGGACGTCTGGATGAATGACATCAGGCCATCACATAAGCTCACCATGAGCACTTTGTGTTCAGGTGAGCTAAAAAAAATAACAAGAGCGCCACGAACCACGCCAACGCATTTGACTTGGTATAGACATGCATATTGTTCCTAGGAACATCTGTACCAAGTTTTGCTTTAAAATAAAGAACAGTTTTCGAGATAGGGGCAAGGTTAAGCTTTTTGTATGAAAAATGGTCATAAATATTAATGCCAGTTATGTGACTTGGTATAAACATGTGTATTGTTTCTGGGAACATGTGTACCAAGTTTCATTTGAATATGTGTAACTGTTTTTGAGTTATTGAGATAAGGTTTAACTTTAAGTTTTGTGACGATCCAGATGACAACGCCAAGGGTATGATCACAAAAACCCGACATTTTTTCATCGAAAAACAGACAAGCTAATAATTAAAGAATGCCAAAGAAAAAAAATAAGCCTACCTTTTGCTGGTACCATGTCACAGACCCATGATTATTTCCATAACTTGTGGGATCTAGAATATTTGTCACCGCCTCCACTCTAGTGAAACAAAATTTATTAATATAATTATGTTTCCCCTCTATCGTATTTGTCCTTTTAATATTATTGTGAACAGGAGCTAGGAACCAGATTCTATCTCCTAATTCCATCTGCTAATAAATACAAATCCAGTAACACTCTCTCTGTAATTTGCTTCTTTAATTGTAGACCAAACTGGGAACCAGATTCCGTCTCCTCCTCCCCTCAAGTTAAACAAAGTTGTTTCCCTGCTCTCTCTCTCTCTCTCTTTACTCTCTATCTACTGTTAACAGGAACAGGGACCGAGATTCTGTCTCCTCCTTCCTCTTATAAAGTTCTACGCAATTCACAATCACCGACTCTCAGAATTATGTAGGTTAATTATCCTGGAAAAAATAAACAGACGTTTACATCATACATAACCCTTTCCCACATGCAAGAAGCATGTCGACACATCTGCAGCAGAGCTAGGACTTTTAAAATCATTGCGGCAAAAGAAGAAATTACCCATTATGAGCAAATTTCTGTTTGCAAGAATGTCTTCAATATTATTTAATAATTATACTGTACTTACATTAATATATATATATAATAATAGAAAATGTCAATAATTTTGTAAAGATGTTTTCGTCTGCTGCGGATTTGTCATAATATCATATGCAGAGGATTTAACCCTTTCCCTCATACGACAATTCTGCAGCAGACGACTTTGAACTTATCTTGTCAAAACATCTCCACTAAAAGTGGAAAACATTGTGGCAAAAGGAGAAATTGCTCGTTTTGAGAAATTTCTTCTTTTGTCACTATGTTTTCAAAAAGCCGTCTGCTGCAGAGGCGTCTGAAAGCGTTTATATGAGGGAAAGGGTTAAGATAACTACCAGAGGTCCAGATAAGGAGGGGTAAACAGCTGTTTTTCCCACATTATCTCCCTTATAATCCAAGCAAATCCTATGTTGTGGGTACTCAACAGAATCGTCTCACTGAGACCCACAACATAGGGTTAGAGTGTCAAATAATGATTTGAGAACATTCAAAACGCCCCCTTCTCTAGAGCTTGGTAACTAAGTGTACTGCGTTGGAATAATCATGGGGTCTGATCTAATTGCATCTACAATCAGCGTAACAATAACAGTGAGGTAAAATATTAAGTTAAATACACTTCCAGCTTTGTCCCTATATACTGTGTTACAAGTGACTGTGTATATGGATATATCCCTTTCCCACTTGAAGACGCATTTAGACTCTTCTGCAGCAGAAAACAAAACACTGTGACCAAAGGACAAATTGCTCTTAACCTTTTCCCTCATATAGACGCTTTCTGACATCTCTGCAGCAGACAGCTTATTGAAAACAGTGACAATAGAAGAAATTGCTCAAAACAAGCAATTTCTCCTTTTGTCACAATGTTTTCCACTTTTAGTCATAGGTGGTCATCCATTCAATTATAGAGATTTTCTATCTTATGACAAAATATGTTGAAAGTCGTCTGCTGCAGAATTGTCGCATGAGGGAAAGGGTTAATGAGCAATGTGTCTCTTAGCTTCAATGTTGTCAACACTAAATATGTACGGTTCAACCTGCGATTAAAGACCACTCATAGGAAGAAAACAATCTTGTCTTTGATCACAGGTGGTCTTTAATTACAGGGTCATTTATTCAGAATATGAGGTTAATTGGGACATTAAAAGTGTGGTTGATATAGACAGGGAATTGCTAAAAAAAAGTGGTATTTAGCACAGATTTGACTGTAGTATTCTTGTCAGTAAACTCGCTTAGTGACCAACCTTCCTTTGCCTATCAGTCCATCATTATAAGACGTATGACATTAGACTTTTGTCAAATATTGTATAGTATGAATAGGTGGACAGGGGTTTCAACTATAAATCAGTTATTTATTCACTTCACTCAAATTGTGGGACAATTCTTTTGAGTACTAACACTACAGTATGGGGCCAAATTTTATGTAAATAAGAGAGGTTTTCTTAACCCATTTTTAACCCTTTCGAGAGGACTAGATAAGGAGAAGTATACAGGTTTTGCTTCCAAAATATATCTGTAAGCACTCATTGAAACCTGGTATGGTGTGGGTACTCAAAAGAATTGTCTCATTGAGATTTTTGAGGTCAAAATTTAATAAGGATTTTAGAACATGCCAAACACCCCTTAACTAGAGCTCTGCCTTTCCCACATACAACACATCTGCAGCAGACGACTTCAAAAACGTATCGGAACTGATAAGGAAATTCTTTCTAAAGGAAAGTACTGTTCGTGAATAGAGTTGAAAACATTGTAACAAAAGGAGAAATTGCTAATAAAAAGCTATTTCTCCTTTTGGCAAAAATGTTTTCAAAATTCGCCTGCTGCAGACGAGACAGATTATGCATATATACAAGTGGGAAAGGGTTAATTAAGGACCTGTTTATTCCTCATTTTCAGACAGGTCCAGGATGAGCACCGCGATATACCTCGTTGTCATCTGTCTTAACCATCAAACACTATACTTAACTAATTATTGTTTTGCAATATTTGATAATCATCCAAATGTTTCTCGGAAAAATATGTCACACCACTCCACAACTTTCTACCAATATCCAGACGGTCTAGATAAACAGTTGTACGTCTTGTTTTTTGGCCAAGAACATCTCTCCCAATACCCCTTTCCTCCATATGACAAAAATGACTTAGAAAACGTCCTGGTAAAAATATGGAAAATCTTGAAAAATTAAAGTGTATATACATATATTAGTGTCGAAAGCTTTATTGCCAAAGGAAAAATTGTGAAATTTCTCCTTTAAGCCACAATGTTTTCATAAGTTGACTGCTGCAGACAGGTTTAATACACATCAGTCAGGTTTTTTTTACCTTTTATAAAAGGGACCTTTAAACGGCCCCTTCCCCTCAGAAAATAAGCATAGTTTTCCCCTAACAATATAAATTCCCCCCCCCAACCCCCTGAATCATTGCCGAAATGCAAAAATCGCCACAAGGACTCTGTACAAAGATACACTCAATCAAGACAAGATGTGAATGTCTTCAAGTTAATTGTTGACAAGGCAAAAAATGTAAAACGTAAAACAAAGAAACCATTAGTAGAAATCGGTACAATTTTTCCCCTCTCTTTTACTAAAACGCAGCGAAATTTTCCCCTTCTCAAAGGCCCCAGGCCCCTTCCCCTTTTTCAGAAAAAAATCCCTGCATCTGCATGTGGGAATTATTTTTAAAAGCAATTGATTCCTTCATTGTGGGAACTCAAAAGAATGGTCTCTCACTGATGTGATTCATTGTATGAATTCTTTTAAGTGCCCTCGGAGCCCTGCAATATCGGGTTTGGAGGTCACAGTCATAAGGATTAAAGAAGGTGAAACGCTTAGTACATGTTTTAATTAACCCTTGTAAATGAAAGTTTAATAACTATTGGGAAAAAAAGTAATTGCTCATTTTGAGCAATGTCTACATTTGTGATAATACTTTCAAGTCATTTGCTACAGAAGCATCAAAAAGCGTCTGCAAGTGGGAAAGGTTGAGAGGAAAATGCACAGGAAAACTAAAGATACATCAATAATCAGCTCCTTAGAATTTTAATCATGTATGGGTCATGTCATTTCCATTGAGTATTAAACAGAGATCTTAATTATATAAGTTAATAATAGAGGAGTAAATTGCTCTTTTTTCAACAATATATCTCTCTTATAAGTCCGTGTTTCAATTTGAAAATTCTATCAATGAGTCCTATCACATGTTTTTCATACCAAACAAAGTGAGTCTACAGTGTAAAAAAAAAAAAAAAAATCACATTTTAATGAGTCCTGGCAAAATTTAATGAGTCAAGGACTTTGGATGCGCAGCATAATGAAACCATTAACCATTTATCTGTTTTAAGGTCAAAAAGGAATTTAACCCTTTAACCCACATTTAGACGCTTACTGATGCCTCTGCAGAAGAGGACTTTTGAAAACATTGTGACAAAAGTAGAAATTGCTCAAAACAAGCAATTTCTTCTTTTGCAACAATGTATTCCACTTTTAGTACGGTAATTGATTATCCATTCAATTTTAGAGTTTTTCCATTTTTTGATAAAATAGGTTCAAAGGGGTCTGTTGCAGATTTTTTGTATGTGGGAAAGGGTTAAGAACATGAAATATACCACATATCTCACAAGCTCTATATAATATTTGACCTTTTCAAGTTTTGTCACACATCCAATTTAATGTCTGGGAATATATGTGCATCATGCTTATCATTCAGTGCATGCTGTTTTGTTTCCATTTGACATCTAGACAGAAAAGTCATGCAAAAATGATATTTGGGAGGCATCAACCCTTTCCCACTTCTACACTCTTTCTGACACATCTGATGGATGTAACAGACACATTTTGAAATTATTGTGGCTAAAAAAAAAAAAAAATCACAATGAGCAATTTCTCCTTTTGCCACAATGTTTTAAACTCTATTAATTATATATATATATGCTTTCATTTATAGATATTTTGCATATTTTTGCTTAGATGTTTTCAAAGTCTTCTGCATCAAATGTCTTGTATGTGGGAAAGGGTAACAGGTTAACCTAGTGCAAATGGCACTTTTTTAGACGATTCTTTTGAGTACCCACATCATAGGGTTCGGGTGGACAAATAAAGATTTGGGGCTGTGAAATACTCATATTATCTAGAGCTCTGGATTGATCTATATTGCTGATCTAGTCGTAAAGTCACGTCATGGGTTATTTGTATGCCATGGACCATGTTATTATAATTATATATAATGTGACTGCATATATAGATCAAGACTTTAGTGCAAAACCTGTCAAACATTAATTTTGTATTGGTCGACGCCCTGTATAAACCTTTTCCCATGTGAAGACCCATTCGGATCAATCTACAGCCGACGCCTTTTGAAAACATTGAGTAATTTCTCCATTTTCCACAATGTTTTCAACTCTTTTCAATAAGTATACATTCATTTATAGAGGTTTTACTCATTTTTGCCAAAATATTTTAGAAGTAGTCTGCTGCAGATTTGCTGTATGTGGGAAAGGGTTCACTCTTTCCCACATCTGTAGTCATCAAGATTCGGATTTTTTTTGTGGCAAAAGTCAAAATTGCTCATTATAAGCAATTAACCCTTTCACTCATATAGACGCTTTCTGACGTCTGCAGCAGACGGCTTTTTGAAAACATAGTGACAAAAGAAGAAATTGCACAAAACGTGCAATTTCTCCTTTTGCCACAATGTTTTCCACTTTTTGTCATGAATATATATAGGTTATCCATTCAATTATGGAGATTTTCTATGTTTTGAGGAATCCGCTGTGGTCGAGTGGTTAGCGTCGGGGATTTCGAAACCGGGTGTCCCGGGTACGATCCCCAGTCGCGGCACTACGGTCATGGTGGAGTGTACTTGGGCAAGGCACATTTTCTAGCCTAGTACTGGTTTGTTTACCCAGGGATCATGAATAATTAAATTTAATTGCGCGCTAAATGACCTTAGCTGTCGATGCGCCATAAAACAATATACATTCATTCATTCATTCTTGGTTTTGACAAAATACGTTCAAAGTCGTCTGCTGCAGAATTGCCGTATGAGGGAAAGGGTTAACGCATTTGGTCACACAATTTCAACTCTTTATATATATATTATATATGAAATAATAATTAATATTTCTATTTAAAGAGGATTTTCATATTTTTCTCTACATACATACATGTATTTAATTTTAAAAATCGTCTACTGAAGATTTGTCGTAAGTGGGAAAGGATCAAAACATTGTGTCTAAATTTTCATTAACTTTAACCCTTTCCCTCATACGACAATTCTGCAGCAGACGACTTTGAACGTATGTTGTCAAAACATAGAAAATCTCCATAATTGAATGGATAACCTATGACAAAAAGTGGAAAACATTGTGGCAAAAGGAGACATTGCACGTTTTGTGCAATTTCTTCTTTTGTCACTCTGTTTTCAAAAAGCCGTCTGCTGCAGAGGTGTCAGAAAGCGTATATATGAGGGAAAGGGTTAATCTTTCTGAACCCTTTCCCAGATAAAGAACCTTTCTGAGGCCTCTGCAGCAGACGACTTTTGAACATTTTGAGGAAAAGGGTGAAATTGCACATAATGAGCAAAAATGTTTTCAACTTATTTCAATAATTGTTCTTTTATTTATATCTGACTTTCCATATTTTTGCTGAGATGTTTTGCAAAGTCTTCTGCTGCAGATTTGTTGTAGGTGGGAAAGGATTAAAACAGTGTCATGATTGTGTCATATCTGGTCAAAATTTCCAATAACTTTTATCTTTCTTATATATCTTTTTTATTTCATTTGATATAAGACTAAAAGGTCTAAGCCAAAATGTTAATTCTGCATGGGGAGGACAATTTAAGTACATGTATGTAAGAAGCATATATCAGTAAATTATTGCAGGATAGCAAGGCTTGACTTACATTCCTCCTTTTGCCACAATGTTTTCCACTTTAAGTCATAGGTTATCCATTCAATTATAGAGATTTTCTATTTTTTGACAAAAAAAATTCAAAGTCGTCTGCTGCAGAATTGTCTTATGAGGGTAAGGGTTAACCACTACTGAGGGAAAGGGTTAAGTCAGGCGACACAACAAATTATACTGTTAATAAACATTCCTAAGAAAAAAGAAAACATTGTTTAAAACGAAACAATTGCTTATAATGAACAATTACTCTACAATCATCAGTAATGTTTTCAAAACTTATTAATTAATAAGATTAAACGCTTTGAAGTTGCCTGTATGAGGGAAAATACCTTAAGGGCAACGTATTGTACTAATCTGATATAATCTAAGGAATTTAAAATATTTAAAACCCTTCTTTTTAATTAGTAGTGAGAGGGATACCGAAGGAACATTTCAACAATATCATTTTTAAATCGTCCAAACAGTTTGGGAGAAGAAGAATTTTAAGGAATTTCTTTCTGTTGCCATTAAAATAAGAATTTTGGATGGATGCTACCTGTGAAGATTCAACCCAATTGGCCAAGTCAGTGGTTACAGAGAATTTGTTTGAAGGAAAAAGTTAACGCACGCACAACAGACAATAAGCCATGACATTAAGCTTGACAGGCTTACATCATTAATATTACTGAAACAATTAGTAAAATGGAGAAATTGCTCTCCTTTTTACAATGTTTTGAACAGTAGTCTGCTGCATTAGGAGAATAATCTGTTTTAGAGACAGGCTTCAATGGCATTTTAAGCCTCCAAACAAAGCCCATCTTATGACTACGGATTTTAATACTTAATTATTGTAACATTTTAGACTGTCTTACCCTTTACACAACCACTTTTTGACTACTCACTGTACAACACTGTTTGACTACTCACTGTACAAACACTGTTTGACTACTCACTGTACAAACACTTTTCGACTACTCACTGTACAAACACTGTTTGACTACTCACTGTACAACACTTTTTGACTACTCATTGTACAAACAATTTTTTACTATTCACTGTACAACACTGTTTGACTACTTACTGTACAACACTGTTTGAACACTCATTGTACAACACTGTTTGACTACTCACAGTACAACGTACACTGTTTGACTACTCACTGTACAACACTGTTTGACCGCTCACTGTACAACACTGTTTGACTACTCACTGTACAACACTGTTTGACTACTCACTGTACAACACTGTTTGACTACTCACAGACACTGGACAACACTTTTTGATTACTCACTGTAAAACACTTTTTGACTTTTTTTGGAAAAACTGTTCCAATCAACAGTCAACAGCCATTACTACCATTATTTTAGTCTTTGGTATGACCCGACCGGGAATAAAAACTGCGACCTCCCGCACCCAAGGTGGACGCTCTACCACTACACCACCTAGACAGTCTTTTTCAAAGAACTAAATTGGCTAGATTTCAACGGCCTTGTATATAGACTATAGTTGTAAGTTGACTAACTGAGTTACCATCTCAATTTAAAGGTTTAATTATTATTGTAATTATTATTAAGCTTATATTCAAATATAATTTGGATTATAGAATGAATATATAATAAAACAAAGATGCCAACAACTTATGATTTCAAATTTTTCAGAATTTTTATTTCAAAGTACATTAAAGTTCTATAAAAATGTTCAAAGTAAAAAATAACAAGAGTTGTCGGAGGACAATATAGCTCGCCTATCAGGGCCATCGTATATCAGGGCCTACTTCAGAACAGTTAAAGTATTAGGTAAAGTTGCACAGTATCACCTATTGCAAGATAATACACCTTTTCAATACTTTTGACAAAAATTCTAAGTTCAACTAGAATGGAGTGCTCCCCGGAGCACGTGCGTCACCTGCCGGCGCCTTGTCAGAAAATTTTAATTTTTGATAGAAAAGGGGCAATAACTCTGATATAAAAAATATTTGGATTATCCCCCTTTTGTGAACCCAACACAAAAATTTATATAAACATTTGTCAGAAGTTTCAATCCAATCCTTTGAGCAGAAAAAAAGTAATTTGAATATTTGACAGAAAAGGGGCAATAACTCTGATATAAAAATATTTGGATTATCCCCCTTTAGTGAACCCATCATACACATTGATTTAAACATTTGTCAGAAGTTTCAATCCAATCCTTTGAGTAGATTAAATTTTTGACAGAAAAGGGCCAATAACTCTGATATAAAAATATTTGGATTATCCCCCTTTTTGTGAACCCATCATACACATTGATATAAACATTTGTCAGAAGTTTCAATCCAATCCTTTGAGTAGAAAAAAAGTTATTTGAAAATTTAAATTTTAGACAGAAAAGGGGCAATAACTCTGATATAAAATTATTTGGATTATCGCCCTTTTGTGAACCAATCACACACATTGATAAAAACATTTGTCAGAAGTTTCAATCTAATCCTTTGAGTAGAACAAAAGTTATTTGAAAACGTGACGAAAAAAGTGTGACGGACAGACAGACAGACAGACGCCGGATAAAAAAAAAAATAGACAGACAGACGTCGAATAAAAAAAAAAGTAACATTTGTCAGAAGTTTCAATCCAATCCTTCGGGTAGAAAAAAAGTTATTTGAAAATTTAATTTTTTGACAGAAAAGGGGCAATAACTGATATAAAATTATTTGGATTATCCCCCTTTTGTGAACCAATCACACACATTGATATAAACATTTGTCAGAAGTTTCAATCTAATCCTTTGAGTAGAAAAAAAGTTATTTGAAAACGTGACGAAAAAGTAAGATTTTTTGACAGAAAAGGGGCAATAACTCTGATATAACTTGACCTTGACCCAGGGTCAGGACGGGTGTAGTGGGGTGCATAGATGGACCAATAGTTCCTAAATGTATAAACTAAATATGAAAGCAATCAATGTCATAATAGTGAATGCAGAGTGATATGTTAAACGTTAAACGCAAACCTTAAACCTTGTAACTGAACCAAGTAGAAATGACCTTGACCTTGACCCAGGGTCAGAACGGGTGTAGTGGTGTGCGTAGATGGATGACCAATAGTTCCTAAATGTATAAACTAAATATGAAAGCAATCAATGTCATAATAGTGAATGCAGAGTGATATGTTAAACGTTAAACGCAAACCTTAAACCTTGTAACTGAACCAAGTAGAACCAAGTAGAAATTACCTTGACCTTGACCCAGGGTCAGGACGGGTGTAGTGGTGTGCGTAGATGGATGACAAATGGTTCCTAAAGGTATAAACCCTTAAAACCCAAATGAAAACCTTAAACACAAACCTTAAACCTAGGTGTCTACGCCACCGCCGACGGTGCCGACGGTGCCGACGCCGGGGGTAACACATAAGCTCTCCTGTACTTCGTACTGGCGAGCTAATAATAATGATGTTGGTCTGTCTTCTCATATATATTTCAAATGTATTTTTTAAGAAGATACGCATGATTATATTTCTGTGAAGAAAATCATAACTTTCTTTGTGTAAAAACATCACGTTTTCGGCAAATATTTTTTAAAAAAGTTATAATAAATTTAACAATTAAACTAAACATAAGGTTTGACATAGTTTTCAGTAGTTTTAAATGTTAACCCCTAACCCTCATACGACAATTCTGCAGCAGACAACTTTGAACATATTTTGTCAAAAAATAGAAAATCTCTATAATTGAATGGATAACCTATGTCTAAAAGTGGAAAACATTATGTCAAAAGGAGGAATTGCTTGTTTTGAGCAATTTCTTCTTTTGTCACTATGATTTCAAAAAGCTGTCTGCTGCAGAGGCGTCAGAAAGCATCTTTATGAGGGAAAGGGTTAATACATGTAATACTTGACTTTCAAGCAAATTTCTCCTCTTCATACGGTGTTTTCAACTCTCTTGTATCATAATTATGTGAATTTAAAATTACTATTAATTTATTTTTCAGGTCAGATAGTCATAGATTTACACCTGTCAATTGAATACACATCTCTGTCAGATGATTGACGGCTTTGAATATGCAATGACCATCTAGCGGCCTGTGTCATTTAATTTTATTCTTCTGAATAACAAAAGGGCAATATGGCCAAAAGGATTAGGGTTGGTAGGTTCAATACCTTCATGAATCATTATTAAGCATACAGATTAAAATTGAGCCAATCCAAATAAACCCTATCCGGGCCTGCATCATTGCATGTGTCAGAAAATTAACATAAATTTGTTTTTCCTTGCAAAACAGTTGATAGATTTGAGTTTTATGCCGCTTTCAACAATTTTTCAGTTATATCACAGCATTTCCTGGGTAGCTTGCGAAACAAAAAGTACAGTAATGCAAAAAGCATACTGTTCATTCGTTCGCTGTGTAAATTTTGCCAATCTATTCTGAATTTTGTATTGCTTTTCCAAATTGTGAAGTAGCCTCAACTGGCCTCTAATATAGTAGATGGAAAGGTTCTGTAATAAGATTGCAGTCAGAACTGTGTTACAGAAGTCCAGGTTAGGAGGAGTCCTTGTCCCAAATTATCTCTCACAAATACTAAGCAATTAAACTAGATAGATAATGTCACTGGGGACTGTAGTCAAGAGTCAAGAGAACTGTGTTACTAAACGTTAAGTCTATAGACAGAAGTTCAGGTTCGGAATAGTTCTTTATCCCAAAATAACCCGCACAAACACTAAGCAATTAAACTAGATAGATAATGCAGGTAATCAGTGTGATCGAATGAGGAACAAGCAACATGCACCGTATCACTTTCCAAAAACAACAAATAGATCTGCAGCAAGAAACTTGAAAAGGGATGTAGGAAAAATTAATGGAAAACTCAACAAATGAAAGTTTAATTATATAATAAAGGTGAAACTATCATGGCAAAAGGAGGAATTTCTCCTTTAGCCAAGATGTTTTCAAAAGTCGTCTGTTGCAGATAAGTCAAAATGCGTCTACAGGTGGGAGAGGGTTAAAATTGCTATTCTATTCTAAGGCTCTCTTGAATCTAGTTTTTAAGCCTCCCTTTCTACCACACATACAACAAATCTGCAGCAGACGACTTCGAAAACAGCTAGGCCAAACAAATTGAATATCTTCAAAAATGAAAGTTTAATTAATGAAAAGATTTGAAAACATTTTGTCAAAAGGGGGAATTTAATACCATTCCCCGCATATTAATCACTCAACATAGTACCATACTGTCCATACGTCTTTCTTTAGAAACATTGAGGGAAAGGAGTTATTGCTAAAATATCTTCTTTTTTCTCAAACTTTCCAATCTTTTTATCAAAATAATTCCACAAAATATTCGAAACCCTACTGGGTTTATTTAATCTGGAGATCTGTTTCCAGATCTTTTTAGAACAGGTGACTATTAAATAAGATTGTCCCAAAAAAAAAGAAAATTTCTCTTTCTTTAGTTTTCAGGGTTGACTGAGATGGCATGATTCCTGTGTCTCCATAGGACAGATTCCATTTAAGAGTGTGGAATTAGGTCCAATTAGAAAAATAATATTTTGCATAAAAAAATGCAGGATTTTTTTAGTAAATGACAAAATTGTGATAATATGGTGTCAAAAAAATGAAAATAAAAATTCTATCACGTTTTATTTGCTTTTAAATCGAATTTTAAATTTCAGGTTGCTAATGTCATTTTTTGACGGAATATTTGACGGAAATTTTTATGTTCACAACTTCAAAAAGTATGAAAATTAAAGAGATTACCTTTATTAAATTAATAACCAAATTATTAAAGTAACAATTTATTGAAAACTGTATCAAAAGTAAGTATGATTTCTGCAAAGAATGTTTCAAATACAGGTTTATGCAACTTTTTTAGTGTTGATATCGTCATTTTTTGACGGAAAAATTGTTGCCAACATAATGTTTTGACGGAACAATGTTTTTGCTAACATAATTTTTTGATGGCACAAGATTTTGCTTACATTCTATTTCGAGGGAACAATATAAAAGAATACTTAATAACCCATTCACTGCTTGTGTTGATAATTAGCTATGTGTATGTTGCCCTTAACCCATTAACTGCCTATGCACATGCTATGGTGCTTTGTAACATAGTCCTAGGGTAGACGGTTTTTTTACACTTCACCATATTGAGTTGGGGAAGTCTCAGAACTATGTACAGTGGATGTAAACATTTATTGTAGGTCCCTAAAATGGCAGAAGCTTTTTCCTACTTATTATATTTGTTCATGGCAAAATGTTGTATGGACTGACTAGTTACTGAAACTTCCCTCCAACCATTATCTCATCTCATCATGTTTTGCTTTTACACTGGAAATGGTTGGTTAACAAGGCTCCCCTAGCGTGAAGGGACCTTGGGGCTCACCATAGCTGCTGAATGTACATGCATATCATTTCAAATCACTTTCATATCGTTTTGTTAATCTTATTAATATCTGTAGATTCATATTAGTCCCTTTAAGTCTTAGTTACAGATATTTTAGTCTTGCAATGAAGTCTGCATTGGCGCAGTTGGTAATACACTGGACTTCAAATCTGGAGGTCCCGGGTTCGATCCTCGGCCAGGGTGTCCTTAGGCAAGACACTATTTCTCTAGCCTACACACTCTCTATGATGATTGACATGTATACAACATTGTGTCTCATCCAGAATATATCAAGAAACAACCATGTTTAACTGAAACTTTTATTGGTCATAACAGTGAACAACAAAATCAACTGGTTGACTTGAACAGTGCCGGCCGACGTGTGCCTATGGTTGAATATCGTCATCTGAAAATAAAGAAAGCAGAAACTAAATGTATTAGAGTCACCGAGTGAAAATGTTAGGAGGATAAATTTTAGCCTGCAACTTATCACTTGACACTGTATATCAGAAAATAAATTGCTCGAAAAGCAGAAATATTGTTTTCTCTTTAAAAAAATAATAAAGCCATGTTATATAAAATTATGATATTACACTAGTCAAGTTATGAAATATAAACCAAACTGTTTAGCTTTCAGAAAGCTCTAGCGAAAACTGTGAATGTAGCTTAGGATATCACAGACATTTACCTTTGAATTGATACAGTAGTCTTGTACCTCCGCACATTACTATTTCAGGTGGTTGAAGTTTGAAGTGTATGTCCTGATGAACCACTGTGTGTTGGATTTCGTTCAAAGTCCATAACCCTTTCTTCTGCCTACGGCTAAAAAATTTAACCCATGGCCAGCTGTCCACCTGAAAAACATTTGCCTAGTAAATAAAAAAGTCACCCACAGTGAGCCATGTTAGAGTGTGCAGAAAGCGTCCTCACACTAAAAATTGACCTTTGAAAATATAATGTATAACATACTGCAGGAGAGTACCGTATATACTCGGTTATAAGTCGCACTTTTTTACCTTCAAAATCGAAAGTGAAGTGGGGGGAGCGACTTATAAGAGGGTCAAGCAAAAATTCAGAAAAAATTACCCTCCAATTCACCGATCGTCAAAAACTGTGCAGGCCGGTCATTGATAAAAAGGGCGACTTAAATGATGATTTAACAGAATAAATCAAGTTTGATTGAAAGAAACATATCTTATAGAATTGATTTGTTTATAAAAACAAACACTAGAAAAAATATATAACTTATGAATGTACATTTAAAAAGTCATTTGTTCCAAGTTATTGTTTCGTTTTCAGCTCGATTGGAAGCCATTTTGAATTTTGTGAAAATATAAATTGCGGAGCTCAAGTCCAGATGTGTAAATATACAGACCATAATACTGTTACTAGGTCGTATGTCACTTTATATGTGATTGAAAAATATAATGTAATAAACTTTAATTTATATTTCAGGATAAAGTGTTGTTTTTATTTTAAACAAAAAAGTCATTGATTTGTAACCCTTATTAACCCTTATTACCATATATTGAGGCTTCCCATCCGAATTTTGAAATGTTAATGCTAACTCAAAATTGCTTGCAATAAGCAATTTCTCCTTTATCCACGATGTTTCTTGCCTTGATATTTTCAACGTAGCCTTGTACATAATTGTTGCATGCGGGAAAGTGATAATTTGTCATTGTGTAGACACGTACACACGTAGCTGTCAAATCTTAATTAGAAAGTCCATGTTTGCAGAAGGTGATAAAAAGAAGCCATAATAATGGCCACGACAAGACCCATTTCACCGTGATTTTGGCCTGCATGGGTGATGGTACCAAATTAAACCATTAGAAAGCAAAAAACAAACACAGATCCAATTAAAGAGATAAAAAAGTCGGACCAAAATTGTCATAATTAATCCACAAACAATCCCAAGACTACACACGGGGTGATTTAACACGGTCAATAATTGACGTTAAAGTGTATTAAGTAAAAACTGATAAACATGCAATTATCGGCTTTTACCACTGTGATACATCTGCAGTATTTGAGAGTCGTAACAAAGACAATAACTGTAGCTAAAGTGTATTAAATACAAACTGCTAACAATGCAATTATCGGTTTTTACCCACTCTAATACGTACACGTCTGCAGAATTTGACCTCGGGTAATTTTACATGTTACACCTTTAGCTTGATGATAATTTAAACCTGTGTGGTTTACACGCGACAGTTGTGTTAGAATTATTTGACTGTTAGAATTGAGGTCGCTGAACCGTGGATTTTTATTAAAAAGGGTGAACAAACTCCATAAACGAAAGCTATATTATCAAACAAAGGGGAAATTAGCAATGTTTTCAAAAGTTTTCAGCTGCCTCAGAAACATCATGGGAAAAGGACGAATTTAATCTGAGTTAGCAGATTATCACTGTATGCGAATTAATTTCAGTTATGCAACGCCGATTTTTCCCTCCATCTACCCTCTACCCCTTCAGTTAACCCTTTCCCGCATACAACAAATCTGCAGCAAACGACCTTGGAAACAAATTGACAATATCGGGAATAAACTCCATAAATGAGAGCTATATTACCATAGATAAAACAAAGGGTTAATCAAGACGAGTGTGTTTTCACATAACCTGGGGCCTTTTGTGACCGGACAAAACCGGTTTATGTATTCCCCAGTAAATCTCTTTAGATAAAACAAATTAAAACTAGTTGGACATCATTGTATGTTCAAATAATGTAAACAAAAAGCTGATGCTCGATCTTGATGACTTAAGGTTATATATCTCGCTTCTTATGATAGTAAAATCTATTTAGACTATAAATCAATGCTTACATAAAACTAATTGGACATTATATGAATGTTTTAAACAAAAAATCTGATGCTCGATCATGATGACTTGGGTTATATCTCGCTGCTTGTCATAGGGTTTTGACGTGAAAAAAATCAAAAATCTAACTGCGACTTATAAGAGGGTCAATCATCAAACCCTAGACTTTAGGCCTCGAAGTAGGGGGTGCGACTTATAGACGAGGGCGACTTATAACTGAGTATATACGGTAAGTAAGCCTCATCTGAATCTGAAATAAAAGCTCTCATTTAAAAGCTTGTTTATTAACAATCTGACTGGCTGTTTATATTGACTTCAAAAAATCTTTCTCTAGCATTAACAGATGGTTTCCGAGTACACTGCATCTAATTTTTTCAAGATCATATATCTAAGCACAGTTTAAATTTGAACAGAAAAAACATGAGCCATTGACTGACCAGTCCTAATGAAAACAATAATTGAAACCTGGTGAAATGATTATGATATAGAAATGATAAGATGTTGCAACAACAAGATGAAACAAAGATAACATACATGTAACAACAATGATAAATCGAAATGAGCGCAATTTATATGTTTCAAATTGGTAGGAACGATATAAAACCAACAACTTGTATAAGTATAACCTGAATAAAGCAACTGTTCTACAGTTAAAATTCACAGTGACACAATGCGGCAGTTTCCAATCCAAAAGACCAATATATATATATGTTAGATTTTGTTAAATTTCTTTCAATTGGAAAAAAATATCAGTTTTTGGGAAAAAATAGCTTATATTTTGGGGAAAATAGTTTATTTCCAATTGGGGAACAGCCTTTAAAAATTCACTGTGAGTATTAACTATATATAAAACAATCTTGAGGGTCATGATGTCCCACAATAAATCACCTAAAAAGTGAAAATAAAACAACCAACTGGTAACTTAATTGTAACAAGACTTACAACTGCAGGATATAAACACTTTCCATGTTGAACTAGGACCCCTGTTGTAAACCTGGTTTAATAATATTTAACACAATTGTTAATGTATTTGAACTTAATTGAACATATTGACTACATATACAAGGGATGTCGTATTTATAATCTTGAAATGACTCTTGAAAACAGAAACAAGAGGCCCAAGAGGGCCTGTATACGCTCTACTGATTAAAATAGTTTTGTGGCCGCAAATACAGTGTTATCTACAATGACTGTTTGAGTCCAGCTGTTGATATTAATGAAATTTGGAAACATCCGAGATCTTATGGTCAGATACATTGTGACAAAGGCAGAGTCAAATAAAAAAGCTTGTATCAAACATTTTGCAGGTCATTGAAGTAGGGATGTAATGATAGTCTGTATTACCGAAGTTGTTCGATTTAATTGCCATTTTCGGTGTTCGATTTGGTACGGTTTCCGTATTTTAGACATATCCAAAGGGTATTTCTTTTGGAGGAAGAAATTCATGAACAAAAATCAATAATGGCGACATCAACCATGCAGATGTTGTTTTTGATGAAGCAAATAATCAAAAGCTTCTAAATAATGGCCTAAAATTAAAAGATGCAGCTACAAATTATAGTTCTTGTGTATAAATTGGATAATTGTCACTACAACTTGCTATATAAAATCATAATGTAGCTAATGTAGCCAATATATCATATCAAACCAAAGTAATAGAATCGTTTGCAAAATGTACAGTACGTATCGTGAGCCAAGTGTATCGTTACATTGAAGTTATCTATCTAAGTAGAGTGTGATTGATATTTATAAAGGTTACTGAAACTTTTACTTTACCTTGACTGAATTTCTCGTCCTGACAAGCCAATATCATCACCACCAGCGTTGTCCGTCTCCTCAGTTTGATTGGGTCTGGGGGTGCCATCAGGTGTAGGCCTAGTGTCCTCAGGTGTGGGGGTGCCATCAGGTGTAGGCCTAGTGTCCTCAGGTGTGGGGGTGCCATCAGGTGTAGGCCTAGTGTCCTCAGGTGTGGGGGTGCTATCAGGTGTAGGCCTAGTGTCCTCAGGTGTAGGCCTAGTGTCCTCAGGTGTGGGGGTGCCATCACGCGCGAGGGTGGGGTCAACGTCATTGGTACCGTTGCTACAAAAAAGCATAATTAATAAACATTGCATAATGGACTCAAACTATTAATCATTTTGATTAAACTAAAAGTCTGTCAAAAGCTGACATTCACAACGTAAATGGTCACAATTGTTTGTACAATGGGGTATTAATTTTCAAAATTAACCCTGGTGTTAAGCTAAAACACTAAAACTTTGAAATCATAAAATAAGTTGCCCTACTCACAAGATAAAACAAGTGTATTAAGCTTTTGTCTGTCAAAATGACATAAGCAACTTCACAAGAAATAACGTTCGCCACATTTTCCTGTCATGATATGACGTTCACAATATAATATCTGTCAAATCCTGACATAAGCAACAGAAATATCCGTCACAAACATACGATCGCAACTTATTATTCCGTCAGAACATGACGTTCATTCATGCACATGGGTGTTTTTCGAAATAAACCGAAACTATCGAAGAGATCACCTGTTGCCGGCGAATCAAATGCATTTCTGACCTCAAATACAAAATATTAGTGTCCCAAAATGACGGGAATCGATAGAACACAACCTTTTTGGAGAACGTCATTAGTTGCGAACATAAAATAAAGTTGACAGACACGATTAAACTTAAAAAACTAACCTAAATTATCTCAGCGTCTCACCCGCCAGCCATTTTGAATCATGCGGCTTACTTCGGTTTTTACCGCAATCAGCCAATCAGAATGAATCAGCGGGTAGTAACCCTCTAAGACGGTGTGGGATAGGTCGAACGTCACTAACAAAAATTGACAGAAATTATGTTCGCAACTTGTTTTTTTAGAATTTCGCGAAAGTTGTATAAAAATTATCGATGGTGACATTTGTTTTAACAAGGACAAGTTGTTCCTATCTAACTTAGATTGCCTCATTAAACATTCATGCTTACAAGCTTGAGTTTCTTCACATTTTGGAAACGTCACTCGATTGACAAACGCGCAGTACGATGCGTACCAAAAATAAAATCCATAAAATGTCTTTCATTAATCAAACTAAACAACAGAAGATGTTATTTTTTATAATTGCAAAGTATTTATATCAATAATAAACCGTACTTACCTAGGATGTTGGTCTTTGAATGGAAAAAAAATACCAGGTAATTAACATGGTGTAAACGCCGGGACATACATTCCGTCAAACTAACGTCATTTTGTGATATACAAATCCAGTTTTTTCCCCTCAAAATGTCCGATTAATGGAATTTAAACAATTTTTTTAAGAACTATTTTAAATACTCTAATTCACCAGGCCTAGTAAATAAAGATACATTACAAGGTCTTTCAAATGTTAAGCTTAAACAAAATTGACGGACAAAATGACGTTTTCACAAGTTTTAAATGGAACCTGTCATAGATCAAAAAGGGGTTTTGTAAAAAATTAAAAGAATCAGGTCAGAACCTCAACATTGGACTGATTCAAAGAGGACCAGCACGAATTTTTAGTCATATGTAGTGTAAATACAGGGCCTTTTTTCCAGAAATTGGGAAGAGGCCTTAGCCTTTCATTTTGGGAAATTTTAGCGTGATTTTTTGCCAAATTGGGAAAAATTAGACATATAACATGTGGCTATATAAATAGTCCTTTTTACAATAACTTAAGACTTTTGGTTTATATAATGCAATTAAACAATCATATTACCTTAAACAATAGAAATATATATGTAATAGTGTATTCCACTTCACTTCACTTAAATTTTTTTTTTTTTTTTTTTTTTTTTTTAGATTTTGGGAAATATTTTTTTCCAATTGGGAAAAAAAACAACGTTTTTCCAATTGGGAAGACACCGTTTAACGGCGTCACTTATATAAGGTAAAAAGGCCCTGAAATATAGTCTATATTTACACTATATATGACTAAAAATTCGTGCTGGTCCCCTTTGGACTGATTGATGCCTTAGAAGAAAAAAGATCATGAATGAATCAAAGTCCTGGAGGAAATTCTTCATTGTAACATCTGTGAGTCTAAATCGGCTAAATCGGCTACTGAAGCAGAGACATATAAACACAATTGCATGTATCGTTTCGACATAAAACAGCTGATTGTAAGATTAGCTGAATGCGCAAATGTCAACATTTGTTGACCCAAACTGTCGGAGGTTACCTAATAAAATAGAACCAAAATGCAAATGAATAATGAGATACCTTTTATTTTGTATTGTTTGATATTCATTCATCAACAAATTCAGGCTGTTTTTCCAGTTTCAAAATATCGGCCTAAGTGTTTTTTGTATTTTTGTTTTTCCACACACACAAAACAACCTTCATTCATTTATTTATTTTTCCAAGTGAAGTCTCCATATTGGAGAGTATTCAAATGAGGGAGGTCATAATCCGGTGCGCTCCGAATCGTTAAACACCGGTAAATGCCGGTATATACATGAGTATATTTTACCCAATTTTGTTTTCTTATACTTCTTTTTCTTTCTGATCGCCTCCCGTATGTAGTAGTTAGAGTGTCCGCTTTAGTAGCGGAAGACCAAAATTCGATCATCGGTCGGTTCTACCTAAAAAAGGGCAACTATAATCCATTTTGGCGATTTGTCAAATATCGTATCGTAAATAGGACTCTTTCGGTAAGTCTCTTACTCTTATTACTATCATAGGAAGACGGGA